>OX104114.1:89556881-89835253 GCA_944474755.1 Limnoperna fortunei | reverse complement strand
CCTCGGAGATTAAGGTTTTCCCGCGGAGATTAAAGTTTTTTGTTGATTGGACCCCCTGGGTCGGTTTTTAAGCCCTCTGGCATTATTGTTGATAACGATCATCAGTTACTCTGCATATACTGTTCTGTAGATGTATGACAATGGTTTTAAATCTATATATTTATGTATAAAATTAATTCTTGTCGAAAATAAATATGTACGAAAATCCCAATGTAAATTATGAATGAACGTGAATGCATTTTTCTATCAACCTTATTTCAGAAAAGGCGTGTATTTAAAAATTTTTTACTATAAAAATTATTAAAATATAATTTTTCAAGTTACCGTTAAGTTATTATTTTTCCATTTGAAGATAGGTAGGTAAGAAATATAGAGCAATCAATACACGGACCGAACTTGCAATACACATCCGCCATACTGTTTTGTTTACCTGTACAGAAATGAAAGGAATAAAGGACGGATCTTATCTTGACTATATCTGTAATCTGTTGGGTTACGTTGTAGTATCCAATACTGTATTTTATACAACGGATATTTAATTATTTTTATTAATTTTTTTTTTTATTCGCAGGTTTATGGTAAGTTTATGGTATTCATATTATTGTTCAAAAAATCTAACATGTTGTTTTCATTTGCATTTTTAAACCTTTCGTTGTGTTAGCTTTATATTTTTATACATTTTTTATTATTTAACCTTGTTTAAACTCGTTATTATTACGTTGGGTTTCTAATGATTTTTTTTTATTTCTTTAATTCGAATTATGGTAATTGTTAACAAAAAATTAAACGTGTTATTAGTTATGAGTTATAACTTTATAAACTTTTAGTTTTTGTTATATTTTAATTTAAGAGAAATTTATTTTCAATGAACAGCACGTCAGTGGCGGATCCAGAGGGGGGTCCAGGGGGTCCGGACCCCCCCCTTTCGTTTTGACAAGCTTCTTTTTTTTTTTTGTTTTAGCATAACAAAATGACATTTTAACGGACATGTTTTAGGTGTCAGGAAATCGTCAGAATGCAGGATTTTACACCATTTCGTTCAGAGCTTTTGGGGGCCTTAAGTGGCCCCTAGACCCCCTGCCGTAATACGACCTCTGCGAGGTCGGCATGACAAATTTGGACCCCCCCCCCCTTTCATTTGAGGCTGCATCCGCCCCTGCACATGTTCGCCGTTTCCTGTTATTTTCTATTAAGCTTTAAATTGTTTCAATTTACAATTTATAAGCAATAATACATTCATTTTAAATCATATAAAACACATTTATACTGTTTTATTTTACACCGTAATTTAAGAAGCTCCGGTTTGGTATAATTAAATAGCTAATGCTGTAAGTATCGTAAATAATATTGTTATATCTGTATAAAGTATAAAGATATGTATATGTTTATATTATCTATTGTATTTAGAATTAATAAGGCAAAGTAATTTAAAACAAAATGTCCTCATAGAAAAGTAACTAATCTGGGCCTTATTCTCTATAAATCCTGTAGGCGAGAATGGGAAGTATGAATTCATATTGTGCATCATTTGTACCCCTGCCCGCCAGTATGAAGTTATACAAATTATTATGGTTTTTTTTTCAGAACCTTCAGAAAAATGCATGCCTTGGACTCCAACAGAGCACATCATTTTTTGTGCAGTATTGTTCTGCGGAAGAAATATTGTGTACATGATCTATAATACAATATTGGACTATATGTCTTGTTAGATTGTGTATAAATAATTTGTTTTGTAGTTATTGTTCCACTACATATATTATTTATTGTAGCACATTATTGGTGGGTCGGGGCTGAGGGGGGGGGGGGTTGCTATTATGAATCAGCGTCCACAAGGCACCGTGATAAAAAGGAGTCCAGAATGAATCACCTCACCTGATGAGGTTGTTAAATTTTTGTACCAATCAATCTAACATTCAATTCGGATGTGCCTCCGTTAACCGCGTATAAAAATATATATATACAGACGGGTTTCAACAAAATCAGCAATATATCGCTTTCAAAGAACACAGCTAGCATTACAATGTGCAGTTTGAACAGCTTTACCGTAAATTTGATCCACGGTACCATTTCTTCCAATTTGGAGTAGCTATATGTTGAAAGAGAATTTATATTGTACGTTTTTACCACAAAGACATTATGTATCATGCCATCAGTTTCCGTGCATATATCTATGGTTTTATGTATTTAAGAACGATTCTCAATGCTGTTCTATGAATTGTACAATTATTAAAAAATAAAATAAATAACTTCCACCTTTTTGAATCCGCGCATGTTGAATGTTATTCAATATTTGGTCGTCAGAGCAATACCTATAGTGGGCATTGTGATCACGATTGTGATGCAACTGTATTTTAAAATAATTAGATGTATATTATTTCTTTTTAACTGTTCGAATTCTTGCAACTGGACTAAAAAAAACAAATTAACACATGTCGATCATATTACAATCTATCTCAATTTGGCAGATAATAAGCTTCATTCTGATTGGTTGATTATTTCCTTTGCTCTATTGTATATGTATTTATGGTCTCTAATTAGTAAATGATGACCACTAATTTGAGCCTAGGACTTTAATTAACTTCAAACATTAAAAATTAAATATCATAACTAATTATGACTTTTAATATCTGTAGTGTGATTTTTACAATTAAGCCCCAGTACCAATTAAATTGATTTTCAAATAAACATTTATTTATTGAGTTAACTTGTAACAAGAGCCATATTGAGAAAATACTACCGACACTATATAAAACAGCTTTGTATGGAAATATGCCTTCACTTTTAACTATGGATCGGTATATGTGTTATTGTTCCTCCTGTATTCGTTACAATGGAAAATCTCTTACTATGCGCACTGTAATGCAACATGCATCACAGATGATTAAAGATGGCTTTACGCCAGAAACCAGCCCGTGGTTGCAGCAATTATATAGAACTAAAGAAGAGAGTATCTCAGTAAGTTTATTGCATAATCTTAGAGTAAACATTTCAAATTAGGAACATATAAAATTATAAAAACATATAGATTTAGCAAAGTAACAACAAAATTTAACAACAGTAATTTTCATGAACGTAACAAACATAACAAAAATAACATTTTAAGCTGAAAACACAAATCGTCCTCTCCTGTCATAGGATGGTGGATCTCACTTTCGCACAATTTCTTCTGGATAGACTGTACTAATGTCTTCAACTAAGAAAACTGAACATCACAATAAATAAGACAAACAGATATGCAATGATACAAAAAAATAAAAATAATATATAAACGTTAAATTTTCGGATGCTATATCAAAGAATTGTACAAAAATTCCTACTTTATTAATTATTCAAATGTTCGCAAATAGAATATTTAAATTGATTTGCCTCTCTAATAATAATAATAAAGCAATTAAATTACTTAAAACCACGAACACATTCATAAATAAAATATAAAAGAAAAAATAAAAAAAAATTGCATGAAGCTAAAAACGAAGAAATGATAACATTTACAATTTGGAAATTACTGTCAAATTGATGTTTGAATAATATTCTAATTAGTCAATTATTCTTTGAGTTTTCCGCTGATATTCGACGGAAAGGCATAATAGCTGAGTATGGGATTTCATTAAGGTTAATGGCATCATGTATTCATTTTTGTCTCAAGCGTTGAAATAATTTTAAATAAATTAGTATCGATTAGCTAACTTAAGTTCAAGAAAAACAAAAAATTCAAAAATTTGCACAGCCTTAATACCAAACTTATAAATTGAAACAATTAAAAGCTGAATAGAAAATAACAGAAAACGGCGAAAACGTGCTTTTTATTGAAAATAAATTTCTGAGCAAATTAAAATATAACAAAAAAGAAATGTTTATAACGTAAAAACTAAGAACTTGTTATGAATGCAAAACAAATAACACGTTTAATTTTTTTTTTAATTAACATCATTCCAATAAAACAAATAAAATTGTCATTTATAACAAACAAAATCATTAGAAACCCAACGTAATAATAACAAGTTTAAATCATAAACATGTATAAAAATATAAAGCTAAAACAACGAAAGGTTAAAAATGCAAAAGAAACAACTTGTTAGATTTTTTTAACAATAATATGAATACCATAAACTTACCATAAACCTGCGAATAAAAAAAAATTTAATAAAATAATTAAATATCCGTTGTATAAAATACAGTATTGGATACTACAACGTAACCCAACAGATACAGATATAGTCAAGATAAGATCCGTCCTTTATTCCTTTCATTTCTGTACAGGTAAACAAAACAGTATGGCGGATGTGTATTGCAAGTTCGGTCCGTGTATTGATTGCTCTATATTTCTTACCTACCTATCTTCAAATGGAAAAATAATAACTTAACGGTAACTTGAAAAATTATATTTTAATAATTTTTATAGTAAAAATTTTTAAATACACGCCTTTTCTGAAATAAGGTTGATAGAAAATGCATTCACGTTCATTCATAATTTACATTGGGATTTTCGTACATATTTATTTTCGACAAGAATTAATTTTATACATAAATATATAGATTTAAAACCATTGTCATACATCTACAGAACAGTATATGCAGAGTAACTGATGATCGTTATCAACAATAATGCCAGAGGGCTTAAAACCGACCCAGGGGTCCAATCAACAAAAAACTTTAATCTCCGCGGGAAAACCTTAATCTCCGAGGGAAAACCTTAATTTCCATGGGACAACCTTAATTTAAAAAACCAACACTTAATTTTATCGGGACTCCTTAAAAAATTAAGGTTTTCCACCGGAGATTAAGGTTTTCTGCGGGAATTAAGGTTTTGGTGTTTGTAGTGTAGGCCCTCAGTCTGATACATGAGATCTACACCCAAATGCTATTGGCTATTAACAGAAGCACCAGTATGAAGCTGAAGTGGTATAAGTCACATTAAACCAAAAACACTTCGTCATAACACATTACCTGGACTAGTACTGGTATGTCATATACATATGTAAAGGAAGAATAAGTTTAGTGCAATTCTTTGTGACTCAAATCTTAATTGACACAGATTGCCAGTTTTCATACAGAAGGTCAACGATGCTGTCCGGGTACTCCTGCTTCCTCCTCTAATAAAAACGATGCAATGATATAGCTGAAAAATTTCTGCAAGTGGCATTAAACACTGTTCTTTCAAACAAACGAACAAATATTTTCGTGTACAAATGTTTTTATGTCTGTACTTAATAATCATACTATGTAATGAAAAAAACTTGTACTTAATATAAACAAGATTGAACAGACATAACAAGATTTCCTCAATTGTTTGGTTTACATTGATAGACAGTATTTCTTGCTTTGTATGTGGATAATATGAGATTGATTTTATTCTCAAACCTATATGCATACAATTGAGCAAAATATATTATTTTGTAGAGTTATTGATGAAATGAAGAATTCGAAAGATAGAAATACATCTGAAGACTTGAGGAGAAAACTGGCTGTAAAGGTATGTTGTGCATGTATTAAGTAAATACTGGATTTAAACCATTTTTTTTTAATTAGATACAAAATTAAACCAACTTGAAAGTTATCAATTCAGACAGAACCAAGGGTGAATATACACATAAATTAAAAATGACCCGTACAAATGTGTTAAATGCATCAATAAATTGTCCCTCGTGGCACACCAGAATTTCGTAGATGTGTATCTGCAGGCAATACTGTTTGCAAACATGTCAGCTCTTCACTAACAAAGCTGGTATATTAATTTCCTCTGATCAAATTACCTGCACTCGACCAAGAACCATTCAATATAATATTTCAATGAGGTGGTATTAAAATTTTGGCTGATCAATAAGAACTCTCTTATATGTAAACTCAATGCAACAAAAATAATCTGGAATGCCATTTTTTACTGTGATTGATATAAACTATTGTAAATCGCCTGTAAAATAAATTTAGTTCTTTCACTTACTGGAGCTGAAGGGGTCATTGTCGACCTGGGTACTATATCTGGTACCCAGTGTACTTAAAATTTGAGAAATGGTACCCAGGGTACTGTCGCTTAACATAAACGTACCCTGTGTGGTAAGTATCGCGAGATTACTGTCATTTCCTTCCCGTATTTGGTCCACAATTATAAATAGAAGAATGGCGGTTTGTTACAGTTTACAGTTAAGTTTGTTTTGATTATGTGCATGTTTATGAACACTGTTGAAAAATAATGTATTTGATTAAAAAATATTGGTCTGGGTACGTTTATTTTATGCGACAGTACCCTGGGTACCATTTTTCAGATTTTAAGTACCCTGGGTATGCTAATATAGTACCCAGGTCGACAATGACCCCTTCAGCCTTACTGGAAATGATGCCACAATGCATGTTCTTAACAACGTCGTTAGTAAACATTGACATAGAAAAACATTCAAAACAAAGTTCCTCTAAGGTTTCAACAACATATTATTTTTTAATAGAATAGGATAAGCAATCACGGATCATCAATGTAAAAATATGATAACTTTTTCCAAAACGCATTGAGATCTATCTCCTACATGTTTAATCCTATGCTTTCTGCGGGATTTTCAATATCCATTCTGTTCAATTGATTATTTGATTATCCTATAAGTATGTTGTCGTGCACAGTGATCATAAAGATGGCTTAAATGACCCTGTTAATATTTTGGTCAGCATTTGCATAATTAAAAATACAATGCTAAAATTAAATATAAGGTACATGTAGTTGAGGAATTGGCAACTAAAAGATGTTCAAAACAAAAACAAAGTCTTATTAGGGCCACTTGAACAAAAACAAAGTCTTATTAGGGCCACGCCAGTAAGTGGTGAACATCCTATAGTGATCAGTCTGTTAGTCCTAAACTAGTCTTGTCCAGGCTATAACTTTTTTCTCTTTTGAGGTAGGCTTAGGATATCTGGCATGTCATTGATAGTTTCTAGGTGTTGCATACCTTTGACCTGGTAAGCAGTTTTTAATTGTAAGGCAAAAATCCTCCACCAAAACATGCAGACGTTTACTATAGTTTATCAACCATAGTCCATGAAATTTATTTCTAAATTGATCCCAGTGGCATGTGCAGCTATTATTATTGATTTTAGTTTCGTTCTGTTTAACTTATTAGGGAAAAAAGTCTCCTTAATTCAAAATATTTTTTTTAATGAGGAGAACATGATATTTTCAGGCCTTTAACCACACAGCAGAGTATGACAGAGCCATATCAGATTATTTTAGAAGACAATATAGTGCTGGTGAATCACAGTTGACACTCCGATATGGAATGAATCCTCATCAAAAACCAGCACAGTTGTTCACAGACATGGCCCAATTACCACTAAAAGGTAGGTGAATGAATACACACCAGTTGTTCACAGACATGGCCCACTTACCACTAAAAGGTAGGAAAATGAATACACACCAGTTGTTCACAGACATGGCCCAATTACCACTAAAAGGTAGGTGAATGAATACACACCAGTTGTTCACAGACATGGCCCAATTACCACTAAAAGGTAGGTGAATGAATACACACCAGTTGTTCACAGACATGGCCCAATTACCACTAAAAGGTAGGTGAATGAATACACACCAGTTGTTCACAGACATGGCCCAATTACCACTAAAAGGTAGGTGAATGAATACACACCAGTTGTTCACAGACATGGCCCAATTACTACTAAAAGGTAGGTGAATGAATACACACCAGTTGTTCACAGACATGGCCCAATTACCACTAAAAGGTAGGTGAATACACACCAGTTGTTCACAGACATGGCCCAATTACCACTAAAAGGTAGGTGAATACACACCAGTTGTTCACAGACATGGCCCAATTACCACTAAAAGGTAGGTGAATGAATACACACCAGTTGTTCACAGACATGGCCCAATTACCACTAAAAGGTAGGTGAATGAATACACACCAGTTGTTCACAGACATGGCCCAATTACCACTAAAAGGTAGGTGAATACACACCAGTTGTTCACAGACATGGCCCAATTACCACTAAAAGGTAGGTGAATACACACCAGTTGTTCACAGACATGGCCCAATTACCACTAAAAGGTAGGTGAATGAATACACACCAGTTGTTCACAGACATGGCCCAATTACCACTAAAAGGTAGGTGAATACACACCAGGTGTACAAATTTATAAATCAACAGCAAAAGGCTGCTTTAATAATGCACAGAAATAGGACTCCTAATAAAAAGTCCTCTTCTTGAATCCTTCCTTGGCAAATAGGTGAAAGATTTTTAGAATTTGTTTGCTAGATAATGCCTTATGTACATTGAGATTTCCAGATTCTAACTTCAAATATATTTGACATGAATTACACTTTTCCTGCTTAATGTTGGCAGGAATGTTGGTCTTTATTTGCTTATAAAAGCTGAACACTATGATACAGATGAAATATTAATGAAAGTAGGAACTTTTATATAAACACTTTTATCCGCATCTAGACCTTTTGCTTATGCAAACCAATTGTTAAATAATATGGCCTGGTTTGATTTAAATGAAAGTGTAGAAGTTAACATACAGTGGTAAAAAAAGATATTATGTTCCTTTGTTACACTGGTAAAAAAAGAGATTATGTCCCTTTGTTACACTGGTAAAAAAGAGATTATGTTCCTTGTTACACTGGTAAAAAAAGAGATTATGTTCCTTTGTTACACTGGTAAAAAAAGAGATTATGTTCCTTTGTTACACTGGTAAAAAAGAGATTATGTTCCTTTGTTACACTGGTAAAAAAAGATATTTTGTTACACTGGTAAAAAAAAGATATCATGTTCCTTTGTTACACTGGTAAAAAGAGATTATGTCCCTTTGTTACACTGGTAAAAAAAAGAGATTATGTCCCTTTGTTACACTGGTAAAAAAGAGATTATGTTCCTTTGTTACACTGGTAAAAAAAGAGATTATTTTCCTTTGTAACACTGGTAAAAAAAGAGATTATGTCCCTTTGTTACGCTGGTAAAAAAAGAGATTATGTTCCTTTGTTACAGTGGTAAAAAAAGAGATTATGTCCCTTTGTTACACTGGTGAAAAAAAGATTATGTCCCTTTGTTACACTGGTAAAAAAAGAGATTATGTTCCTTTGTTACAGTGGTAAAAAAGAGATTATGTTCCTTTGTTACACTGGTAAAAAAGAGATTATATCCCTTTGTTAGGTTATATTAACTTTTTACATTTAATAAAATATTGAGGTAGCATAAGCAAACTGGTTGGGTGGGCACCTAAAAAAAATTGTTGTAATCTCCCATGACAGTAGATGATTTTTTTTTCTTGAAATAAATACATGTACATGTATATGCTTAAATTAGGTAACTTTTGCTCCTATGCAAAACATGTAACTGGTGGAAAATGGACATGTTACAAAACACCAATAGACAGATTATTTTTGTTTCAATAATTATAGATTATTTACGTTTTTTGAAACAAGATGCCTTTTTTTGTCTATATCTCATCGAAGTGTGACAGCCCTGAGATGAGATGACAAGAAAATGCATTGAGTTTCATGAAATGTAAATAATCTTTTTATCGCTGTTTTGTAATATTGTGACGTCACAGTGTTTTCTTAACAACGTTTTGACAGCGAGCTGAGATGGGATAATACCACACAACAAGATCAAAGGAAAATACTGCAAAATAGTGATAATCTGTAATTATCTTGACAGTGGTTAATGGTTCCCCTGGCTTTGTTGATAATCTGTAATTATCTTGACAGTGGTTAATGGTTCCCCTGGCTTTGTTGATAATCTGTAATTATCTTGACAGTGGTTAATGGTTCCCCTGGCTTTGTTGATAATCTGTAATTATCTTGACAGTGGTTAATGGTTCCCCTGGCTTTGTTGATAATCTATAATTATCTTGACAGTGGTTAATGGTTCCCCTGGCTTTGTTAACCTGTGTGATGCATTGAATGGCTGGCAGCTGGTCAAGGAGCTACGTCGAGCTTGTAACAGACCCGCAGCGACTTCCTTTAAACATGTTAGTCCAGCAGGTAAGAACTTAATACTAGTTGTCGAGCTTGTAACAGACCTGCAGGGACTTCCTTCAAACAAGTTATTCCAGCAGGTAAGAACTAATAACTAGGACATGCTCCCTATGAAGATTCTTACTTAGAGTTGCTACTTGGTGCATAGCTGTATGATTACATCAAGGGTGAACTCGGGGCCTCTGCGGCTGAGTGGTAAAGGTAGTTGGTCTACTATTGATCACGTGGTCTGTCAACACTGAGGTTGCGGGTTCGAGTCTCATTGTAGGCAGTGTGTTCTCAACTCCAATCTTAAAAGGATTGCCAGTTTTCCTACCGCAAGTCGGGGGTTTTCTCTGGGTTCTCTGGCTTCTTCCTCCAATAAAACCTGGATGCCATATCGCTGAAAAATTACTGAAAGTGGCTTTAAACTGTTATAATGCAGTAAACATGTATTTTGGTAAAATTAGGATTTTTAATAACCTGAAATAATACAAGGGTTACATTATTGTCTGACACAATCAATTGTGGACTTGATGCCTAGGAATTGTCAATCTATCCAGTCAGATGTATCCTAATTGAAAAGTTGTCACATGCTACAACCATATTTATTAGGAGCTGCAGTTGGTGGACAGGGCATGTCAGAAGCTGATAGAAAAGTTTGTATGGTGGAAGATATGGAGAATTTATCACCGTTGGCTGAAGCCTATGCTAGAGCAAGAGGTACAGTAAATGTTCTTATTTTTTTTATCTGTATAAATGACATCCTTAAAAATGATAGCTTTATAGTTTACATGACCACACCATCAAATTTGGCACTATCCCAAAATCATTTTAGCCAGGTTTATCTGGGGTATGGGGTAGACAGGGGTATCGCCTAGCAAAGCGTATCACGAGATATTGCAATACGGACCTACCATATCACGATATATTGTAAGGATCATATACATTCATTTGAAGTAGGTGTCCCCCATTTTGCGTTGCTATGGTACTTTTGGAAGTGATATTACTAGTGTTACCATACTATTCTGGGATTGGGTACATTCCATGTGCAATTGTGCATGCATTTAAGTTATAATAGCTCAATGTTTTTGAACTGTTTCTGATCTAGGGGTCATTATGACACTCTGCATCTGGGTTGACGGAGTTGCATACAATTTTCAAGGGTCATTTGTAAGACTCAGTTTTGATAACAAAAAAAAACTTGTCAAACAATGTTGTAAATGAGTAAACAAAAAAATACTTCTACCTTAAAATACATTTAATATTGTAATATATTTTTTGCATAAATGTACTCCTCTGAAATAATAAATGATTCAATTGTTGTTTATGCAAAAAGAGTTTGACAGTATCATAATGTGTATATTATTCTTTTAATTAAATAAAAACCAGAATTAAAAAAAAAGAATGCAGGTTTTTGGTGTGACTACTCTGAAAACACAGCTGACTTTTTTTTAATCTGTTTTGTTTTCTTTTACAAAACTACGTGAGGTCTGCAGTGCTATTGAACAGCTGAAAATAGCAGCAACTGTGTGAAACTTTAATAAATATTAAAATCCAAATAGAATAATATTTGGCAAGTATAGGATCAACAGTACACTTAAGCAATGCCAAACCCGATCTCTGAATGGAAAAAGTTTGCTTTTCGTAGTATTTTGTCATGATGGTTCGCTGAAATTACTTTTGACTTCGATCCTGCATCAAAATCAATTGTTCTAGTCATACTAATTTGGAACAATCTTATCCATTTTATCATCACCAGACTGTTTACAAGTTAAAAGTTTTGCCATAATCAAGTTAAAGAGCGTATTGTTCCATTCGTATACAAAACTTTGTCATCAGCGTTGAACATCAAGTAAGGAACTGGTTACTGTTGCAAACAATCTTTTTCTTTAGACAAAGGATACCAGATGTTTATATTTATCTAAAATCATTGTCTTCGGTAAACTACATGATGGGTTGTACGCCTATTAAAAAATTATTATAAGATGATGCTCTGGATAATATTTTTGGGGGTCAAAATGTTTTATATGCCTAAAATATCTGCACAAACGTGCTTAGCGAAAGAGCTGATAACTGGCATTTAAACATATTAAAAAGCAAGAAAACAACTTAAAAAGGATAATTTACTTAAAGTAGCGATCAACGTTTTTTAAAGAATTTGACTACTCTTTACGGAGTCTTACGAATTTTCCAGAACATACAGGTATTCTAAGACCGTTCAGATAAGGCGTATCGCCAATGACCTGAATCGCAATATACCAGTATACCGGTAATACTGCCCACCACTAGTATGGCGGGCCATTGGGCGGCATCAAAGAGAGGGTTTCTGCTTAATAACTTCAGTTTAGATAAACCAATCTTATCGAAACTTTTTTGATATAGCAAGCTTGCCTGAAGACCTAGCTTGGGATTGGATTTGGCGCCAGTCAGATCAAGATCACGGTTACTAAAAATAAAAATACAGTTTCGGATCAATACAATACCTTTTTTCCTAATACCAAGTCTACAAGGTTACTCATATTTCTTAAACACATGAAACTTCATTGGGTCATTTATTAGAACACCCAAGAAAACAATGTGAATATTAGAGTAAGAGGAAATTTAAATCGCCAACCCCCATACTAAATTTGAAACTTATTGTCTTGGATTTCTTGTTTTAATGTTTCCTTTCATGTCCATGTAATATTTGCTTGTATTTGGTCATAGGGGCGGACAGGATGTCATCGTTTGGAGACTTCATTGCACTGTCAGACACATGTGATGTACCTACAGCAAGAATTATTTCCAGAGAGGTTGGTACTGTGCAAAAAATATTACTATAATATTTGTTGTCTAGATATAATTGATAATCAAGGCGATAAAACAGTCAGGGGCATAATCAAAAATGGTTATAATTTTTATAAACAAAATGAGTTACTTTTTAGTGACAATTTGTGTTGCCTCCCTTTGAATGTTCAAGAAAAAAAACGTTTTTAAGTTTCTTCTTTTTCTTCAAAGATAGGGGAAGAAACTCAAAATTATCATTAGGTTATGTGTAACATCTAAAAAGTTTTACCTCCCTTTAGGATTTGCAATACATGTATAAAGTAAAGATGCATTTAATTAAACAACATTAATTTCTAATGTTATATTAAATCAGATAATTGCATGCATTGAAGATTACCTAAAACATGCCATACATAAAAAGACCAGCAAAATTTTAACCATTTATTAAACATGCAAATAAATTGGTACAGGATCCTCTAACCTTAAAATACAAAAAGTTACATGTCTGATAATTAGCCTTGAAAAAATTTGTCTATGTAAGCACCATCATATTTCGAGATCATTTTATTACAACATAATTGTTCACATCAAAATTGTTTAAATTTTGTTTAAAAGTTTCATGAAATCTTATCAAGTGTACATAGAAGCCAATAGATAGTAACCAAATATAACAAGTGTACATAAGAGCCAAGAGATAGTTCAACATTCATACATGTTGCAACTTGTAGCAAGACACGCAAAATTGGAATGAATATATGTATCATATCTTTTTCAAAACATTAAAAATATAACAAGTGAGTAAAATACTGTAAATGTACTTATTTTCCACAGAGTTGGCGGCCAGCAATTTGCAAAACATTATTGAAAGAATAGAACTTAATAAAGAAAACGTCAAAACCAGTAAACTTATTTTAAATTATAGAACCATGAACGTGATGAAAGTAAGTACCCAAAAAATAAGTATTTTTACAGTGCATAACATGATCAAAAATGAATATGACTAGATATCATACTACCTGTAACAGAACAGTTAATATTGCAAAAGCCAAAAAAAAAAAAAATATATCAAAAATTGACAAAACATAATCAATGATCACAACCATTAAAAATTTGTATATAACATGTAAAATGGAGATTTTTTTTTTTAATTTGAACATTTAAAATAACAGCTGACTATGTAAAATAGTTAAAACCGGTTCAAGCTTTGTAAAGATATCTAAAGCAAATATTTTAATACTTATGGAAAAAGAAAAAAAACAATATTATAACAGGATTGTCTCAATAAAATAAAAAACTGCATTATTTTTTTTTATGTTAACATAATATATGAAAAGTAAAGTGGCAAAGCAATTTGATAACAAAGACCATGAAAAATGATGAAATGAATATAAAACAAAAATAATCATTAACATGATTAAACATATGAGATACATATACATGTAGTTTAAACTATTAAAGACCTTAAAATAATATCTAAAAAGAATAGTTGTCATGGAAATGATAAAAGTACAGTTGTCATGGCAATGCTAAAAGTACAGTTGTCATGGAAATGTTAATATAAAAACAATTTAAAATAGTCATAACCTGCATGGAACTTTTTTAAAAATCTGTTTTGAAAAGGGTTAAAACATTTCCTAAGCCTGACTTAAAATTTACAATTACGGACTTGCTGATTTGTTACATGATCTAAGTGAGACAGTTTGGTTAATTTTTAATATGAGTGAAAGCTACAAACAGAAAGCAGCTACTTATTCTAAAGAAATTTCAATAAATACCCCCCCCCCCCCCCCCGGCGGCCACGCCACCCCCAAATCATGATTATCAGGGATTACAGTTATGAAAAATAACTAGATTGTTGTTTCAATAAAAAATTAAACTTAAATAATATAAAGATCACAAATGCTCACATGGCCTTTGTCCCAGGTGAGCTAAAAACCTAGACTACTTCAAAATAAAGGAAAAAAAAACAAGAAAAACAAAATAAATCATAATGATGCTTTATGTACACTAAGGTCTGTAAAAAATGTAAGCCTAACATGTCAAAAGAATTCCCTTTTTGTAAAAATAAATTAAGTAAAAAAAATGTGCTTGTCTCTTCAAAATGTTACTTATCTGACAAACTATTAATTAATTTGGTGTGGCCTAACTAATAAATTGGCCCTTCCAAGAGTCAATCATCATCATCATCATCAACATCAACATCATCATCATCATCATCATCATCATCATCATCATCATCAGGCCAAAAAAAAATTGTTTCTCAGGCCCCTGCCTCATTGTCGATTTTAATTGCTTGTTCATAAAATAAAAACAAAAATTCACCTACATCATCTGTGCAAAAATTTAATGTACTACGTTTATTTTATGAATTTATGTTCTTTCATTTAGAATTAAAACCTATTTTGAACTTGAAACACAAAATCATTCTAAAAAAATTGAGGCATCTAAACTATTAGATCAGAGATGAAGGTATCAAGTACTGTGTTGCTAGACGGTGCAGTCACACACATATAGCAGACTTTACTTAAATTATTAACTACATCTACCTGGTCCTCTCGACTGCCTTCATAGACTTCAACAATTTCTTTTGATGATATAGTGGGTACAATCTGAAGATAAAAATGTATACATCATATAGATACATGTAACATTCAACAACAAATTTAAAATTATATCCAAAATATTTCAATAAACATGTATATTTATTTCTAAACATATTGTTTTTTCATTAAGAAATTTCCATGTTGACATTCATGCTTGATGTTTGCTTAACCCTTTCCTCCATAATGACGCCTTTTGACGCCTACCCCTTTACTCCATAATGACGCCTTTTGACGCCTCTCGGTAATACCCCAATTCTATCACTTCTCACTTGCGAACAGACCCATCTTTTGAACTCATTTAATGTGATTCACGGAAACTGTATTGTCAGGCATTAGCCGGTGAATTTTTTTTTCATAATATGGATTTTTCGTGGAGAAATTGATGTTTTTCTTATAAACAAATGCCGAAAAATTTGGTCGTGGCCATTTTTTCTGTCGCTTCACTTCGGTTGCTTCAAATCGTAATAATATTTCGTTTTGGAAATAATAAGAACTATTAAGAGCTTAAATGGGTGTTTTCCTTAAATTTGTACGATTTTGTTTATCATGACAGTGACCTCTAAGTTTAAAAATTTTGATTGAAATTGACAACCCGAAAGTTAGGAACCCGGCGATGTCAAGTACCACTTTTCAATTCACAAAAACGTTCAAAAGTAAATAATAACTACCGTTCCTGTTGCCAAATAAATAAATATTTATAAATTGATTTGATTTGATTCTCCCTTAGTAAATCTTTAGTAAATAAACAGAAGAAAATGCTAATAAAACACAGTTTTGGCGAAACCCCTCTATTACTTCCGGTTTACCGCGCATCGTGGGCGGGAATTATGAAACGAAAATTGTAACTAGCATAAACATAAAGATATTTTCTAATCTCTCTTGATTTGTTATAAACCGCTAATAGCTAAAATCATATTAAGTCAATAATACATTGGAAATTATTTATTTTTAGATTTAATAATTGTATAAAATGTGTACATTCATAAGTTTTTACCATTAGCGCAACACACAGCCACGCTCCCACTTTTTACAAGCGATGTACGTGCGTAATTTAATAAATTACTACAAAACGAAAATGTTTGAGATTTTCTGTTGAGCTATTGTCTAAAACAGGGCTAGGGAATGTTTGGCAATATTACTATTCCAAGCAATTAAACAGGACTAATAAGGATAAGGTTTGCACAAAATATAAATGCAACTCGAATAGTGCATCTAAAACCTACAACCGCGCCCATTGTATGAATACAAAAATGATGTCACTAACCCTCATAACCAGGTGTTATTATCTGAACCTCCTGTGTTCGGTTAGTTTCAGAAGCAACTTTTTACAGATAAAAAAAATTCTATATTTAAACAAGTAAATTCCTTGTTAGAATTATTTACTAAAAGCAATACAAAAATAAAGTTATTTTTTTACAATGAAATGAGATTTAAGAATCATAAGACCAGATCCATATGATGCTTGTAGTAGGAGTGACAGAAGGACATGAGATTTAATTGGATAAATTTTGTATATGTAAATCAATTTCATCTGCGTTTTTGTTGCAAAATGCAATTATTTGGTACAATGTACAAATTTATGTTCTGGTCAGACAGACTGGAGACATAAACAAATTTTTAAGTTTAAAAATCCCTGTCCTGAACTTTCTTTTTGTATTGTTATTTTTTTTAAATATTTTTATTTGGACTGCAGAAATTAACATATAGATAGAAATATGCAGAATATTAAAATATGAAAAAAAATATGCACATGACAGATATAACTTTGCAAGGCAAAACAAGTTCAATAGGTTTAAGTAAGTTATAAATCATACATTCTTGCAGTTAACCAGAACTCACAGTGTCATGTTTAAAAATTAAAATTGTATGTATCCTGATTTTCAATCTTAATTAAATGACATCTTTCACTTCTTGTTCTCCCCTCCCCCCATGCGGCAACAATGGAAAATGGGAGAAGCAAGAGAATTTTTTAATTTAATGACAACAGAAATTTAGATAAGCAGACTGATTTCCAATTCCACATGTTTCCCCAACAACCTTACAAAACTTTAACTATAGCACCAAATGGAGTTTCGACATGAACCTTTTATATTGCTCAGACATGAAGGTAAAAACTGGAACATTTTTATTAGTAAACTGTTAGTTCTTACATTGGAAACCAAATATTGTATTACATTTTACAATAACTTAAGCAATAAGACAAAATAGTATATTATGAACTTGAATTAATTGATGTCTAATTAAACGGCCTGTGGTTCATGGGTATTATTGTAAATATCCCAGATATATACTGAGCTTATAAATGAATTTTACATTCATGTGGTATACATACAAACTTAACATGAAAAGACAGGTGAATATAACATTTAATTCGTGTGAAATAATTGGGTTTATCGTTTTATGCTCCCCTGACAAGCTGCTGACAGTGGCTTTGACATTCCTTAACAAACATTATGATTTATTGATAGTTGGTTCATGCATATGTTCATTAAGCAGCATTCATCTAAGTTCAGAACTAGAACAAGCTTCTCACGGGGCGACTGTGTGACTGGATTGACCAAAAATATATGGACATTGTGAATGCCACTAAAACATTTGGAAGTTGGGGTAGTAACTGGTAATTTTCCCATTTCAAGCAGCTTCAATGTGCTTACTATGTTTGAAAACTTCAAAAAGGGCCTATCATTCAAGATTCAAGAAGCATGTGATTATACAAAGACTTTACCCACAACTGTCCATCACTATGCATCCTTATTTAAACCTGACAACCTTCCCAATAAGTGGGTATCTCTTATCTGCTAACCCAAGGTTAAAGCCAGTATGTAGGCATACATTATGCATTTTTAATTTTGCTGTCAAAATATGAGGGAGATGTAAGTTTTATTTGATTTTTAAATCATTAAGCGTTCTGAAAGTATTGCTATGGCCATGCCAATACCCTTACCCGCAAATTAAAAACCTACAACACTTTGCAATGACAAAAACTTTTATTTTATAGATATTTTCTAAGGACCATAATTTCATGGAAAATCATCAGACAGGAATAAAATTCAAACTTAATCTGCGACTCATGATTTTTAAATTCTTATACCAAATATCAGAACAGTATTTCAGTCTTTGTCGGGACATGTTTACAAATATGTCTCACATAATAAATATTAACTGTTTAATTGTGATGATAGCTTATTGGAATATTCCTTTTTATGCTATTTTCTAAGTAAAAGGTTGAATTTTCTTATTAAACAAAAAACCCTTTCAAATTTACATAATCTATAAAATATTATTTTTGAATGAAATGATAAAAAAAACACTTTAGTTATGCAGATGCTGAACGTGCCATGCTTGATTAGTTCTTCTGTATTCATAATCTGGCGAACATGAAGAACTATCACCATGCTAAGGATGAATGAATTAAAAGAATGATGTTAACACATGCAAGATGAAAATGTTTGGTTAATCATTAATGAAATGAACCAGATGAGTAATACAGACTCTTTGGCTACTAATTTTTGTTTTTTTAAATTTCTCTCTTCACAAGGACTGGCATACAAGTTCATGACGTCATAACTGTTAGACACATTAAACAGTGGGGGCGTAACAATACATCATGAAACCAGTGTATCATAAAACTTTCCTGGATTAGATACCAACTTGATGATTCTAATCCTGCTAATATCATTCTTATTTTAATTATGCTTTAACCAAAAGTTTTGTAGTAACATGTCGTGACGACCAATTTTTGGCATGTTTTGGTTCAAAAAAGGTTAAATTTTAAATAAATCGGTAAAATGGATCAGATCTTTGGTCAGAAATCGGATCAAGAGAAAGTCCAATGATTACACCCTTTCTTAAAGGTAATGTTTCCACATGTATAAAACATTGCATATACATCTTCTAGTAACCAATGCTGTTCTTCTAACATCTTTATAACCATCTTTTGGTGATCCCTGACGAATGAATACAGTAGAATAATGTCATATAAATGATTAATGCATCGTCAAATGACAAATACCAACATTGCAACCTGTTACTTGCCATATACATAATCAAATTACATGGCAAGGAAAGATAATGTGATGAAAATGTTCATGAAAATAATAATGTGATGATTATGTGGTATACTTAATATGATGATGTGAAAAAAACATGCTATCACGATCCCTACAAATGTTCAAACTTATCAGTATGAAAATAAGTGTTTAATTAACTGATGTAACTCTTACATAGGTGTGTCAGTATCTTCTTCTTGATCGATACCTTGATTTCCTGTTAACCGTTTGGTTTGAGTTTGAGGCCCTGTAAAAGAAAATGATTGTTAACCTCAGTGGTGTGATATACTTCATATTATCATGATTGTGGTCTATTTTACCTTTATGACCCTTTTTTAATTTTTATAAAATTATAAGTAACTAGTTTTGGTTAATTTTGAGAAAAAATAACTTTAACAGGTTATATTTTACATTCTGATGTTTTGTACATGTCAGTCAACACAACATACAGTTTAGGTACATGTAAATATACACAATGTGCACAATGTATGATACGTTATGGAGAGAATTGTGAAAAAAATATTTTGGCAATTCATAATGCTAAATAATGGAAATAATAATTTTTGTGCAATTCACCTGAAAATATTTTCTGTCTTTAAAAAAAGCTCTTGCACTCTCCCTTCAAGTTATATTTATTATAAAGATAAAGAATATTCATGAATGTTCATGTATACGTATCTTTCTGCAAAAAGAGACCTCCGCATCTGTTTTCTCTCCTTTATGGTCTTGGGTATTTTCACATTCCTGCAACAGACGAAAAATGTAGGATTTATTTTATTGTGATAAAAGGTGAGGATTATATCCTTGTCATATTATTGCTCATGCGTAACTTGGATAAAAAATAATTATAAATGTAGAACTACATGTATAAAGAAATGCTTGACACAAATTCATTTAATAAACACTGAATTTTGAAACAATTCCTATGTTACCTCTTTTAAAAAAAACTCCATTGTCTCTCTGACCAGTCATTTCAAGCATTTATTTTTTGTTTAAATAAGAAAAAAAATCTGTCAAAGTTAAAGATGGGCGGATTTCTTTGAACAGAAGGTAGGTGACTGACAGACCTCAAATTGATCTCACCATATGGAATCTCATGCTGATGCTGCAGACCAAATATTAAGAGGCTGCGATAGTAGTTGCTGAGAAAACTTCCAAAATTCCCTGCCCATGTCATGAAATATGGCCAAAAACCATGTTAACAAATATAAATGAGAAACACTTACTTTTTGATAGTTTCCAATGTCTTAAATCTAGACGGTGTTTCCAAAATAGTAGGCTCTATTTTTTTCAATGTTCATGACTGCTACTTTGAGAGCTGTCCTGGTTTTAGGAATGAAAATTTGTATGTTTTCGGAGTTCGGACTCATGTAGTGAATGGGTGTACCAACATCCACTGAAAGGGCACTTTTCTTCGGTTTTCCTTTGGACAATGGCTTTCCCATTTCAAAGTTACTTAACATTTCTCCATATCCAAAATACTTATAAATGGGTTCCCTTTTTTTTTGTTTCCTTCAAAATAAACAATACGTCTATTGGCTCATGTGTCAATTCCTTGCACTGCTTTACAGTTTTTACTAATTTTTTCACAATTCTATTTTTTTTTCATTCTTTGTGCTTGTATTTCATTTAAAACTTTTTCTTCTAAATTTGAGACATGTTTTTTTACTCCAACCTTTGGCATGATTGATTTTCTAACTCTTTTCTTAGAACATGTAGAAAGCATTGGATGTTTATCATCATCATTATATCCTCAACATCTGAATTTTCTACTGTTTCTGAAACAAGTACATGAAGTATAGATGTTAATGAGCATTGTGAATACAGTATGTACCAATGTAGTTAATTTTTTATCCATAGTACATGTAGCATGTGTTGTAGTACCACCTTGATTAGAGTTATATAGTACACCTCAATAAACCTACAGAAATAGTACGCAAGATGAACCAGTAGTTATTTGGAGTGTCAGAACAATAACCATGAGAGCAGCTTGTTAATGTACAATAAGATATTGCAAGCATGCTTTGATCAAGATAATTATGATAATGAAGTACATGTCTGATAACATTTAACATAATATGCTTAAATTATTTAATTGACAGATTAATCAGGCCTGTCAACTTTTAAAAATCTCCATGGGGGTTTTTTATGCGCCAAAAAAAAAATTGCGCGCGAAAGTCTTTTCTTTTACAGATACATGTTCATTATTGTACAGCCAGCTGTGAAGGGATAAATATTTAACATATACATGTAGTTTGTTTTGCAATAAACTGTTCAATTCCTGTTTAAATTTGCAACTGAAGCAAAAAGGCAAAGAAATAAGGCTTGAAGGTGTCACACTTTATTAACACAAAGTCCATGAAGTCAGCAATAGCAATAACATACATAGATGAATAACAAAACATGCATTAATTATTGAAAGCACTACATATAAACATCAAAGATGCACTAAATTCTAAGCACTAAATAATCAAACAGATAAGTCAAATACTTGTATGCATTATTACATTAAAGCACTATACATTTAAAGTTCAAACATCAAAATTACATTAAAGCCTCAGCAAACTGTTGTATGTTACACAGGCCTTCTTTGCTGTCAGTAGTTGGTCCTTTTCTGGCTTCAGTTGGAAGCAAAGACAGTCTGTGTTTATCTTTGTAGTCAGAAGTGCACAAAGTGTTGTGTTGTCTAAGCAGGACCTTTGTTCTGTCTGAATGTGCTTCACAATACTGAATACTCTCTCACAGTCTGCATTTGAGTTGGGTATACTGCACATAGCCTTACATACTCTTGATAACAAGGGAAACCTTGCAGTCTTGGTAACCTTGTTCTTCATTTCGGAAATTGCAGACCAGTAGGTATCCACATTTGTTTCATTGGTGTAGACTGGCATCTCTGAAGATGGGGTAACCTGGTAGTCATTGAACTCCTCTTCCAGTTGAGACAACTGTGTTTCTGTAACAAGCACTGGGAACCTTTTGACAATGTTCATTACATTGCCAAAGGTAACATCACCTCTCTCTTCTGGGTTGAGGAAAGACAGACTATTGACAACTGGGTCTTTGAATGGAAACTTTCCACCATCTTCTTCACCACAGCACAGTAAAACTGGCGAATGGAACTGAAAAATAAAAGAAGAATTAAGTATTGTTTGTAGAAATACCATATTAGTATTCTATTTGCTCTAAATAAAATGAATTGCTCTATGAACTGTTGTTTATTTGACATATTCCCCATTTTTATTGACATGGTATTTTATTCCATTTTGTCTGTACCAGATCATGGTGTTCTGTATTTTGGTATTACCTTCATGTAAAAAGAAAGAGTAAAAAAAGTTTCAAATACCTGAAGTATTTACTGAGTGCACTGGGAGTGAGGTCATCAGCATTGTCAGCAAGGTAGGTACGTGCGTATGGACCAACTGTTAAAATGCTGTCTGGAAGCTGATTCTCAGTATTGGTGTAGTCTATGGTAGTCAAATCAGTTGTAGTCTGAATCACTTTAGCTTTGATGAACTTATTCAGGAACTTGCGTAGTAATGTTGTCATCTCAGTGGCTAGGTAACCAATACGTGAGTCTGTGGCCTGAAACATCGTGTTGAATTCATTGAGTATAGGTAGTATGAACTGAAGGAAGTGAAAGTAGAGGATCATCTGGTGGTCACCAAGTTGTGCTGCTACTCTTTGTATACGGCCACCTTTTTCTACATCTGGGTGAGAAGTCAAGTAGCTTTTTAAAGCAGGCCAGTGGTGCAAGATACGGACGACACAGTTTTCAAGGCTCAACCATCTAGTAGATGCATGTTTCAGTAGTTTATTTGGTTCCACATCACAAAATTCCATGAATTCTTTATACTTTTCTTTTCTGTTAGAACTGTGATGGAAATGAAAATAGATGTCAACTAGAAAGTCATCAATACGTAAAAATGAAGAGGACAGTGTATCTTCTGGACTAGCATGACTAGTACAACTTTTTTTGCATGTGAAAGATTTTTATAGATAAAATATGTGTGACTGTTATGTTATGATTTTATATTTTGACAACTATTGGATAGGTAAAAATAACTTCGAAAATATGGTTAGAACTCAGAGGAACATACGAATCAAGTTCAATAACAGTTTATATAGGTGAATCAACACATGATCAAGTCCAATAATTTTACTTAACCGGCTAAAGATTTTTCAGTAATCAATTTTCAAACGGGCTTTAGCCCTATTGATATTAAGAAAAATATTTCACTCAATTCGTGTCTAATTGGTATAGAGATAATGCAGTTGGTTATAAGAAAAATATTTAGCCGTGTTAGTTAAAATTCCTTGATTGGAATCAAATATTCATAAGAGTGGTTAGTCAAAAATGTTATTGTCAGCCTGTGGCACAAATCTCATGTTAACATGGTTAATAAGTACAAAATAGCAAATTGCTCAACTAAATACAGTGGCAAATTCTTGAACATCTAAAAGGGATTAACTTGTGCTCTCTCTTTGAGAAAAATAACAGGACATCCCTAATCCATGTAATCCATGACCCCCTTTTAGCCATTCAGTTGACCTTCCCTTTTAAAAATCCTTGATCATCATTGATCCACCACTTAATCAAACGTTAAATACACTACTGTCCAGAGATTTTTTTTAAATTTCCACCTGCCAACCATTGACATGAACTCGAGCATGTCTACGATATTTTGATTTGTAATTATGCACACCATGAATATTAAAATTAAAATAAATAAAACATTGTAACCTATTCTAATTTTAGCCATTTCAGGCCCTAACATAAGACATAATTTAATCATATAGTTATATTGCTTCGGACTGCTTAAAATATTAGTATTAATTCTGTATGAACTTGAACAATATTGAACAGTTGAACATGTTGAAGATTTCTAAAGATTGCAAAGAATGATCATAATTTTTTCAATTACTTTTTTTCAAAAATAACTGCTGACCTAACTTAGATTGGTAAATTTATTTTTAATGACATTTTTGTATTATAAAAGTATGATCAGACATTCTTGCATCTTTAGAAATCCATTTTACCAACTACCTCCTTTAATTAAAATACACAATAAATCTTCTTCCAATAACCCATCCCAAATAGAAGCATATTAACCATACTATCATTAATACAACCACTACAATATACAATGATATGTTGATATAGTATAATACATGTCCATATCATGTCTACAACAACATGAACAAAGTTTTTAAAACCGTGAAACCATTTTATTCATGTTCAATAAAAATAATTACATGTACCTAATCATGGTAATTAGTAATAATCAACATGATCAATGATAATGGTACAAATTCTGAAAAAGATAAGCTGACAATGCTAACCAAAGCACTATACCCATTTTGTTTTTCATGTAAAAAGGCAGTGTGAGAAGAGAAAGGGGTCACCGCACCTTTAAACACCTATATCATGTTTATTATAATATTTTCAAAACTAAACATGCAATTAACAAGTCAAGGATCATTGCACATTCACTTTTTTCATGCACTCCTAGCATGCTGAATACCTCACGGAGATGTAGTGTCTATCTCTGGTTCATTGGCAGATTGTTAATTGTTGTTGTAGGAAGTCAATATAGTGTTCTTTCTTTTTTCCTTTAAATTCCTCTTTATACATCTGCTGATGATAGGCATATTGCATTGGATCTCGTATTAGATCTAGCAAGTTTTCTGTCATTTCCTTTATATCCTTTAAGTTCATTTTTTCTATAGATTCCTGTTTAGCCCTTTCAGATGGAGTAATTGGTATTGGGTGTCTTGAAGTTTTGAGCTCATTTGTGACACTGAGCAAATACAACTGGAGGAAAAGAGATCTCCTTTCTGAAGATCTTTTTACAAAATTGACAAGATCATCATCCAAGGCAGTGTCTTACAAGGAAGTGTGGTACTTTTTCTTTTGTAGGTAACCAGTTTTTCGAAACAACATCCTAATTTCGTCTATAGCATCTTCCAATTTCAGAGGCCTAGTTTTACCTTCTGTTTGTGCTGATCCAAGAAGCAACATAGCATTTTCCTTAATTTTCTCTAAAATTGCATTGTTTCTACAGACAGTTCTCCAAATGATATCATTTGGAATTCCTTTAGGGGTCCAAGATTTCAGCTGTCTATTCTTCTCTTCTAAAATAAAGTCAAAATCCTCCCCTGTTGAAAAATTGTTTGAGGTTGTGATGGAGGAATATTTTTCATTTACACTTCTAACTTCTTCATCCATTAATTCATCTTGGACAGTGTCATACATTTCTATCTGTTGATACTTTGGGTGATGTCTCCCATGAAACAATTCTTTGGTTACAAATTTAGAACTTTTTAATAATAAGTTATTATTCCTTCTCACAGATGCACAGAAGTTAATAATGCCTTGAGAAAACGGCAAACCTGTTCCGTCAAGTAACAAAAATTTGGATGCTGTCCATCAGAATGTATGTTTTCAGAATAATTAAAGAACCCTTTCGCATCTGGTTCTCTACCATCTGATAAACACTGCCTGACATAAGGAGTGACCAATTCTCTAAGACTGGCAAAATGGAATACTAACAAAAGATTCCATGATTTATACGTTTCCTTAAATGCTTTGGCATATTGCTTGGCATTTTCAGAGGTGAAGCCCATCTTTTCGCATATGTATTCCATGAAAGGAATCTAGTTCAATTCAAAAAATGATTTAAAAGGGTTCATTTCATAATGACCTTACCCGATTCTCAAATAAAACCAATAAAATTCATTTACATATTTGCAGGAATCTGTATTGTGTTTCTCTTTTGCATGAATAGCTAGTTTACTTTTGGACAGAAAGGTCTTGCCACAATTAGGTTCAGCGCAAACAACTGCTTCAATCATTAGTTTTCGAATAATTGTGTAGGGAAGTCCATCACAACAGATTATTGTCCATTTCCTCTGTCCCCTATATCTTTCAGTCTTATTTTCTATGCCAATTTTTCTGAGAACTAGTGCCAGGGCTTCAAGACTATTCGGGTTACAATAAACAGGATCTGTTAAAATAATGTTATGAGGCTCAGAATGATTGCTTGGTATGTGGTTATATAAGATTTCAACTAACTGTATGTCTGTAACATTTTCATCTATTTTTTTTGCAACAAACTTTACTTATTTTGGCCCAGAAGGTGTGCTGTCTGACTCTTTATATGTTTCTGCATTTCTCTTTCAATTCTCTTTAAAGAGCTTTATACCTTCTCTTTCTTTGCATCCTTCACAAACAGTTTTTCTCTTATTGTTCAGGAACCCACATAACATACATTTGACTTTGGTCTTTTCTATAATCTTTTCTTTAACTTTGTCCTCTATATTGTTCTTAATTTCTTGACCTTCTTTAATTTGCTCTGTCTTACAATAATCAATAGCATTAGTGACGAAATGAAAGAGTTGCTGGTAATATAATTACATGTTTCTTTCATGATCCTCTGATGATTCATTTATCAGCTTGTTTTCAACATCCTGAAGTTTCTTGTGATCTTTCTGATCAGTAATCATATTAGGTGTAATAGGTTTCGGATTATAGCAACATCATTTTAGATATTTAAGTCAGTGTTTAAAAGGACATAACCTTTGTTAGTTATTATTGACACATTTGATTTGTTTCCAGGTTTAATTGAAGCTTTTCTTCCAATGACTTGTTCATTGTCAAAAACGTTTATCACATCCATGTCTGGGACAGGTTGTTCTTCAGATCCTTGGTCTCTAAGCCATTTAGTAACAGTTTTGTAATGGCCGCTGGAGTGCAATTTCCTATCATTTCCACAGCATTTTTTGCTGTTAAAGAATATACGCAAATATTCAACAAGAAAGAATGAGGGGATACCAAATTTGGGCTACAAAGCATGTAAATCTGCTCTATTGCTCGTGCAATACTTAACATAAGTTTACTGTTTGATTTGACATCATGGATTCCTTCACAATTGCATAAGCCAAATAAAAACGAAGTAACAAGAACATCTCTTGAATAAATCAAACTCTGACATGGTGGTCACATCCTTGTAAAACTGGTTAATATTATTTATGTCAACTTTAATTTTGGGTAAAAGTTGCTTTCCAATAAATAAAGGAAAACATTGAAATGTCTGGTTCTATCAACTGGAACAACTTATCAAAAAAGTTGTATTTATCATTTTTGTCCCAAACATGATACCAAGTCTTTAATTTATCAAAAAGATCATCAAATGGATTCCTTTTTTCTTTCCGTTGGTCAGGTTTAGTTTTCTGCATCTTGAGATTCATCGCTATCTTCTACATGTTCTATGTCCAAAACTGAGAACTGTTCACAACAAATCAAAGGTGATTTGATTTAAGTTCTATCTTTTTGAGGCCTGCCAGGTGTGTTAATTTTACACAAATTGCAATTTTCAGAGTGTGGTGTAAACTCGGGGATATTAAAAGGGAAACTTCGCGAAAAAATGAAAATTTGATATGTTATTCTTCAAAGAAAAAGAAATATAATTGCCTTTTGATGTTTTATTGTATTCCTTACCGTTAAGCTTCTAGACTGGATTAAAGGTGGTAAAATTTTGTGTATGGGGACCGCCATATTGACAGTATTTTATCACGTGACTGTGTTTGTGACGTGATAAATGTAATTATCCAGTAAATATGATAAATAATCCAGTTTAAAAATAAGTTTTTCTGCCTTAGCTCTTTAAAGAATATATAAACTGTTGCGATGACTTTAATGACCGGCTGACAACATAAGATTACCAAATACGTCTTAATGTTTTAATGATCTTTGTTTTAATAAAAGTATTTTTAAACACAAATTTTAACCTGTCTTTATTTAACTCAGGTATAATTTACCTAAATAATAATTGTAATAAAAGATATATTTATATGATTATTTTTTTATATATAAAATAAAATTTCGTGAATAATTTTGCACGTCTTGAAACGGCAGTTGTACCTGGACGTGAAAATGTTACAGGTAAGTCATTACTGGTTTATGAAGGGTAATTAACAGAATTAGCAGGTAAACAAACAGGATGTTTATTGCAATTACTAGATCATTTGACGCAGACTTTGAAGTATGAATATTCGGACTTTTTCAAAAGCTAACCAGATTAAAGGTTAATCATGTAATTCGAAATTAGAAAGGCACACCCCCTCCTGCCAAGGACAGGTGTGATTTGAATACACCGAAGTGTCAGAACACAGGATGTATATAAGATTTCGAATACCTTTAGATGCCAATTAAGAGGAAACGTAAAACTTACACGTTAACTCAAATATGTATACACAACATGTAAAATTTTGGAAACTGTGTTACGCACAATAAATGTTACCAGTAATAATAGTTATAATAACAATAATAAATAATAATTATAAATGTACTAAACGTGAAGTGAAATTTTGATGCGCGAAAACCAGCGTATTTAAAAATATTTCATTTAATGAATGTTATTTCTTAAATAGTCAACTTCGCAAATATTTTGTATAAAAAAGTTTCGTTCAATAAGTTGCTTAATCTGATTAAGTTGAAAATAATAATACGAACAATTTTCAATTTAATTAATATTTATGGACTTTTTTCCTATCAAATTTGTGACTTTTTTCCTGTGATTTCTTTTCGTTTACCGTTGTTGCTGCTGTGGAAATAGTCTTAAGTAGAAGTCTTTAAACTGGTTACACATGTAACTACTTGTTACACAAGTCGGGTTTTTTTTGCATATATATAGATCAGGAATACGAAACGTAATCTTTCCACAACCTTGTCTTATAGTACAACCTTCTGTTATTGACTGTTTTGCATTATCATCATACGACGACTTTTAAGGTACTTGGATGTCTAGTATCGGCATCTAGTGACGAGATGGTGACAAGATGGCGGACCTCCATAAGTGCATTTTTTACACGGTAAATGCCATGCAGAAACTTAACCACTGAAAATATAATAAAACATCAAGAGGCAAATGTGTTTCTTTTTAGTTGAAGAATAACATATCAAATTTTCATTTTTTCGCGAAGTTTCCCTTTAATATATTTTAATTCGTGATCCTGCTGGTATCGATACCTGTAAAGTTTTCTAACATCATTTTTGCAGATTGTTTTAGAATAAATATGATGATCCTCATGTTCAACCATTAAACCATAATTTCTAAGTAGTTCATCCTTGAAAAGCAGAACATCATACTTCTTTTCTGATTTTTTCATTTTTTTCCCACATAATCTACAAATGCTTTTCAATTTGTTTAGGTGTTGAGGAAAATCAAGGGGTGAGCTTGTAACAAGACTTGTTTGGGAATCTGAATTACCTGAAAAGCAACATGTGCAAGAAATAAAAAAAAATATAGGTGACAGAACAATGACCAGATGACAGTTTGGTTTTAAGGTTAAATATGCATTTTAAAAATCAATACTTATTTTCATTGTAAAGACTTTCTTACCCTCATCTCTGCGGTCATCTATATCATGTATATCTTCTTGATCCATTATTAACTTGTCTGTATCTAATAACAAAAAGATTTACAATTTGTCAAATTTAACATATAAAATATAATGGTTATTGTTGGCCGTCATGTACAAAACATCGGATTGTAAATATAACTTGTTTAAGTTATTTTCTGTAAAAAGTAACCAGAACAAGTTACTTTTCATTATTGTATTAATAAGTATTGAATAAGGTCATGCCATTGAAAAAGACCATGTTTTACATGTTACACTTGGCCTTTTAATTTCTAAATTAAATGTCATTCTCTCCTTAATGCATAGATTTTACATGTATGTGTAACAGACTCCTGAGCTTCCAAAAAGTTATTTTCTGTAAAAAGTAACCAGAATCAGTTACTTTTCGTTCATGTATAATAAGTATTGAATAAGCACGATAACGTCATGCCATGTTACACTTGGTCTGGGAAACTGCAAAAGTTGTCAAATGTCTACCTTCTCTCCTTAACCAGAGTTATTCAGCATTATACAGATTTTAAATCTATATACACCTGAACTTAATGTTAACTTACATGTATCATGTTTATGTTGGCTAACATGTACAAACTGTCATAATGTAAAATATAAATTTATTTAAAATTAAGTGTAAATTGTACATCATGCAAATGTTACATACATGTACAAACATGAGAAATGTCATGAATCAGAATGTAATACATCATGATCAAGACATTCATACAGTGCATGCTTAATACTAATTTTAGAACAGAGTTCTTGTTTTTTAATAGTTTAACGTACTTGGCTTCACAAAATTGATCATAGTCTATGACATTTAATTTAATCTTAATTGGTCATGTTGATTTTTTATTTTTCACCGACACTCAATAATTTTCACAATTTTACAGCACAAACATGGCAAAGTTACAAACAGTACTAAGTATGACAGAGTTGTCTCCCAGAAAAATGAGAAAAATGAAATATAATGTGTTCCCGTTACTTTATTTTTACCCCCACAAAACTTTGGAGACCTTGCGTACCATCAAAACATCAATGCTCCCGCCTGCATTTAATCCTAAACGACAGTATTAATGTTCAATGCAAAAAAATATTCAAAGCTCACAAAAATTTCCTTCACCTTTAAAATGAACTCGTAAAATGTAGCATTTTGCATTGAAAATCGACAAAAATTGACAAACTTACCCTATTTTGTCGTTGCACTGGTATCTTCCAACGTGTAAACGAAAGGTCATGCACATGAAAACACGACGAAAAGTCTCGGGGCAAACGAGATCGCCAAATAGCCTGTGAAATTAAAAAAACGATCGCAAATTACGATGCTTCACAGAAAACGATAATAACGGAAAAGCGTTATTTTTTTATACCATTTTTGATTATGCCCCTGACTGTAAAATGTTGATAGTCTTCTGCTTATCACTGACCTGGCATCACTTGGGATTGCGAGTTGGAACCTGACTTGGGGCAAGTCAACTCCAACCTTCATAACAAGAAATTACCATTTTCCAGACTTGGGAATTCTGACAGGTATTTCAGATTTCTTCTAATTATAAAAACTGGACACAATTATTTTTCTGTCAAAATGGCCCAAAACCTTTTTTAAATAAACAGTTAAACATCCTCAGTCTGTCCATTAGACAACAAAACATAAGATTAAAAACTTTAAAATATTGGCTATAGTACTATCATACATGTATTAAGAAGACTGTGTTGATTACTTGTACAATTACTTGATGACCTTTAAACATCACCTTCCATGTCTCTTACACAGGGCTCACCACACTGGGCGAAGTGGGCAACAAAGTCGCCCTACCGCACCTCAAAAGCGAAGTCGAAGTCGCCCTGTTATTTCCTTCAAGTCGCCCGATGGTTCACAGAAGATACATGTATATGATCTGGTCCAAATAATTCACCCTGACTACCAATTTATCAGTAAATGTGTAATTCAAATAAAAAACGGCAAACAATATGCGCATTTAACATTTTTCAAAGGATTTACGTCTTTCAACTGGATTACGTGCCATTAATTTATTTACTGGATGTGACTAATTACCTGAAGTGAACAACGAAGAAAGTAAAGTACAACGGCCCATAATGAAAAATCGTAATTTTTTTTATCAACAAACACTCTCACTTGGTTTCAAACTTCAGTTCTATCAAAGTGTATTGTATTTTAATAATTTACTTTGATATATATGTGAGCTCCCCTTGAAAGAATACAGATGTATAGTAATTATTGACATCGTGATAAGTTCTGTAGATGGGTGTCCCATGAAGCAATTTTGATCAGCACAACTTTGTCCAAGTGGAAGTGTGCTGAACAGAAGAATTATTTCTGGGTTTAATGTTATGTTATTCTATCTGTCTTTTTTTTAAATTTTGATCAGATAAACATGGCATGTTCATAACAAATTGTTAGAAATATTATGATGTATACAAGAACTTCATACCTATACAAATATTTGTAGTTGATCTATTTTTATATGTGAATACCTTGTATGGCTACAAGTACTGAAGTAGATAGAAAAATAGTCGCTATACCTGGTTCTTTTTATGCCCCCGCGACGACATGTCGGGGGGCATTAAGTTTTACTCATGTCCGTCCGTCCGTCCGTCTGTACGTCCGAACAAATTTCCGTCAAGCTTTTCTCAGAAACCGTACATGAGAACAATTTGAAATTTGGCAGGGTGGTTCAGTATCAAAAGTTATACGTCCTAAGCGACTCTCAGACCTGTCGGACAACTACTTCCTGTTTGGGACTTCATTTGTTCGTAAATATGTCCGTCCGTATGTATGAATTTCCGTCAAGCTTTTCTCAGAAACCGTACATGAGAACAATTTGAAATTTGGCAGGGTGGTTCAGTATCATAAGTTGTATGTCCTAAGCAACTTTCAGACCTGTCGGACAACTACTTCCTGTTTGGGACTTCATTTAGCGGGGGCATCCGTGTCCCATGGACACATTCTTTGATTTTTTTCATTGATTTTATAATGATAAAGGTCATGTGCTATTTGAGATTGCATATCATGAATAATAATGAAAAAGAAAGAAAAAAAACGGAATCTAAGTGTGTTATGGTTTAAAAACAAGAGAAATAATTCTCAAAATCTACAATTATAAAAAAATGATGTAAATAATGAAAAATGTATACTATGTAACTGTTGCAAAAATTAATTATTTGTACGATCCCCCTTACTTCTCCCTAATGTCTCCTTGAAGTCTCCTTATCAGGGCCTCACTTCTCCCTGTTTGGATGCCAGGGAGAAGTCACTTCTCCCTACTTTTTTAGAGTGTGGTGACCCCTGCTTACATTAAAGTATGCACTTGACTTGGATGAAAGACCCAGACTACTTTGTCAGACGACCAAAAATAGAGGAAGACTTGGATGCAAGTTGACACTCCTTAAGGTCTGCTTACAAAATAAGAGTACAATCAACTTGCAAACAACAACCCACTGTTATTTTGGACTGATAACAGAAAAGGACCACTTGACTTGCACCCTTAATTGTCAAATTTACATAATAAATGATCCATATATAGTTCGATGTATTCTCCAATTGATTAAAGGAGGTGGTAGAAGCTAGAAGCCATTAAAACATGTTTGGTACTTTGAATCAAGGCAAATTTAAAACTAGGTCGACCAGACATTTTAGCAGTTTTACCCTGTTGCTGCATCTGCAGTGAGTAAAGATGATGTAGAAACATACCCATGGGAGTCATATGAAAGTGTCTTTTATCACTGCTGTGTAGGTTTTAATGGAACAGCCCTTATGGTGTCAAGACACTAAAGGGGACCAATCAAATTTAGAACATATAAGAAAATAGTACTTACAAACAAAATAGTCCTGTTTATCTTAGTGTATATTAAAAACTACTAACTGGATTTTAATGAATGAAAGTTTTTCTGAAAGGCGAATATATTGGAGAAACTTGCTCTGTTCTAATGGTGTTTAGTATGTTTTATGTCACATTCACTACATGACCTATATACCAAGATTTTATGAAAAGAAAGTGCTATTTTAGAGTGGGGTTTACCCCGGAAGCTGGTTTTCTCTTGGAAGGTTTTAAAGAGGTCATGAAATTTTGAGAGAACATAGGCCTGTCACGTACGATTCTGGATATATATGATGTCGGTCAAGTTCCACTTAGGTAAAAGAGCTGCACTAATTAAAAAAATAACAAATTTAGTAGAAAATCTTAAAGAATTAGATTAGTGTTTTTTCCCCTTATTATATTTCCGTAGATCCAAGAAAATGATTGAAAATGAGTTTTCTGTGGTTATCCTTCCTGTCAGTTGCAGTTGCTTTACATGTTTTGAAATCTGTATGTCCAGCTGTCTGTTTGTTTGTCCCACCTCAGATTTACCTTTGCGTTAAAGATTTTTTTAATACAGATGACTTCAAATTGTCATAAAACTTGCTACACAGTTACAACATGAAGAGGTCTCCTCAATGGCAGAATTTTATAGGGTTGTGACCAATACCTGACGCTGGAGTTAACTTCGATGAAGAGGTGTTGTTTACCAATATGTGCCAATCGGGATATCTGTGTCTCCGAGACACATTTTCATGTTGTTTATATTTGTGTTACAGGTATCTGATGGTATCATTGCTCCTGGGTTTTTACCAGAAGCATTAGACATTCTGAAGAAAAAGAAGGGAGGAAGCTACTGTGTTCTTCAGGTAACATTCTAAATTACAGACTGAAATAGATTTTAAAATTTAGGTTGCAGACAGTGATTATATTCCAGCTTCAAATTTTATATCCCAAAGCTGAAATTTTAACATCCATAAAACATGATTATTTTTTCCCACAAAAATTAGATAACGGGATAATGGGTGTGATAAGTTCATTTACAGAATTTCAGAGGATTTGGGGAGTTCTTTTTATTGCTGAATCTATAATTAAAATTTTCTGGTGTTATTCCAGAAAAAATTTTTTGTCCAAATTGACTTCCTTTTTGGTGACATTTACATTTGCATCATGTCAATTTTAAGATATTCTGTACATATAGATGGACCCAGAATATGAAGCCCCTATGATGGAAACTAGGACATTGTTTGGTCTTCAGATGGAGCAGAGAAGAAATGATGCTGTTATTAATGCAGATCTGATGAAAAACATAGTGTCTAACAGAAAAGAGGTTTGTTGAATGTTTCCCTGCATTTCTTAGCAGAATACTTGGGGCTTTTCCAGGAAAAAATGTACAGGGGGTTGGATTGCAGGTTATTAATCACGGTTGTCAGTGTTTTTCTGTTTATATTTCGCCAAACGCTGTGCTTTCAGCAACATCCCCGCGATTTTTGTCTGACGATTTTGAATAACCTTTTGAATGGTTTACGCCTGAAAGTTCTGAATGGGACTGGTTGCCTATTTTCTTTTTTGCTCTGCTCTCTCATTCACCAGATGTTGTAAAAGCCAGAGTTTACAGAAAATGCAACCACAATGCAGAATGAACATTGAAGAATTGAGTGTTGACGACATTTACAATACAATGGCCTATCACAATATTCAGATAAATTTAAGGGTAACTTTATTACTTTTATGTTTAGATTTTACCTACATGCCTTTGTCCTCAAACTGTTAACTCTCAATGACCTTAGCCTTCAGGTAAAAATCAAAAAGTAAAAATTACAAACTAAATAGAAGTGAAAACATGATTTAGACCAATACAACATTTTTTCCCAGTTTCACACTAAAAAACTTGTGTGTGAGATGACTGCATCAGGTATAAAAATCAAAATGACAGACAATTTCACATTTCTTCTACACCAGCAGATGTTGTTTGGATGTCTTAATCCTCCCAGACAATGTCGTCTTTGCTTTCATCCATTGCATTTGAAATCTTACATTTTTTGAAGAGACATAACATAATCTTTGGATTTTTTTTGTTTCTGCCATGCCTCCACAATCCACAAAGGGTTGGAAGTTTTGGTTTTCTCATTCTTCCACTTTTAGTAAAAGAGTGGCCATCCCCAGATATTGGTTTGTTCAACTTTTGAAGGAGCAACTTTCAATCTGACTGGTTTCTAACTGAAAGCACCAAAATGCATCCAACATGAGCAGACTGTGTGAAAGGTCTGCCCCATACCTTTGTATTCTAGTCTCTCATTGTATTATCATCAAACCACCCTTTTGGATGTACTTTACAATTCCAGGTAGGAAGTGAATGTGCTTTGGCATGGTATTCCTTTTGAAGACAATATAAGGGAGCAGCCTTCCACTGTTTGTTGTACATTTAATCATAACAGTGAATTTGTTCCTTGTTAAGTTGTCCTAATGCTAACAGATTTAGCACCTTTATTTACAATGATGGCCATGGTGTCTGCTAGTAAATCAAAGGTTAAGGGTATCTGATCAAGGTTCCTGTCTGAGAAAGTGTGATGATGGTTTTTCCTTACTGGTGTTATTGGTGTATTGTTCTCGAAGTCTTCTCATCACATCTCCGGAAAAAAACGTCGGACCAATGAACTAAATCCATTAGCTGCTTGAAACCTTTTATATTCTTAGCCAGCTTTAAAGCTTTTAGTTGACTTCTGCTGTTGAAACAGCAACCCCCTGCTTTCTATGATCTTCAACGCAAGGAAAAAGGGATGACTCAATGGCTGGGCTTTTGTCTGCCATTTTATAATGTGACATTATGAGTAAGCAGTCTTTTTTTGCTTTCTCCATTTACAGACTTTTTGACTCTTCATTGCTGAATTCTCTACCCACTGCACCATTACCATGAGCTTCTGCATAGGAAATGACTTTCAGTTTTTCATCTGCTTTTGAACATTCTGTGGTATGATTTACCAATTAATGTTGTATAAATTTGTAGTATTTCATTCATTGTGAGTTACTTGTTTCTTTATACAAACATTGCTTTGGTACCGTAAATCTGGTTATTTTGGCGTCTGGATATTTAGGCGTTCTTCTCTCAAAACCCATGTTTTATTTTGGTGTATTTAAATTTGGTGTGTTGTGCACTGATGTATTAAATTTTGGCACCTGTAGTTGCTCTCTTTAAATCGCAGTAGTGAGCAAGGTTATTGTACACCTTTTATATATTGTATATTAATTGGATATTTTGCGAAGACGGTGTATATGCACTTACGGATCTAGCCATAATGCCTCAAATGTCATATTAAACAAATGTTCATTATTGTCCTTCTGTCAGTAAATAAATATGGTAAAGTTTAATTTGAATCCTTTTTGCATTCATGCAGTATATCTTGATTGAATGACGATGAAGGTGTTAATTTTTTAATCAATAACAGTGTCACATTAGTAAATGATAAGCCGGAAACAATTAGGTGTGAATAAAAATTAAGGCATTTTGTTTTCTTAACAGTTATATATGAAAAATAGGGATATATGCCTACAAATGTATACCTATAATTTCTGTTTACACACACTTGTGTATTACCAGTATTTTAATTTAAGCCATAAACCTTTACAATATTGTCTTACATGTCCTCTATTTTGGTGTGTAAAATATTGGTGCGTGCTTTGTTTTGGTGTGTTTAATTTTGCCACTTTCACAGAGAGCGCCAAATAAGCCAAAATAAAACTACAATCAAAATAACCCAATTTACATTTATTTAAATATTTAAACTGGATCTTTGGAAGATTTTTGGCCGGATTTCAGGGAGAAAATCTGTGTATTAAAATGGTGAATGTTTTTGTAACAGTTTTTATCAGCAACTACTAATCACATTCTCTTGAAATTTGGTATTCAGCATCAGCATGGTCTCCATTAACGTATGATTCGATTTCAGGTCTGTCGCTCACCTACTTCCTGTTTAACGAAATCGTCCATTTCTGTCTTTGATCGATTTTTTCATTTCTGTAAGACTGCTCCTGAGCATGCCTATGGTCATAATTTATTTTTTCTACAATCATCCTGGTCAGATATCCATTAACTATCAATCATTAAACATCCATTTATTGCTATAGTTTTCCAGGTTCTTGGCTAGCTGTCATTAAATACTACAAGAACTATGTTGTTTATGATAATTAAAATTCTGCAGACAATTTTTTTTAGTGCCCGGTAAACTGTATCATTGTTTTAATAAATAACTTGCATGAATGTTTCCACACTTTTTATAACCCCCTTCAAAGAAGACTGGGGTATACTGGTTAACCTCTGTCGGTCTGTCTGTCCTCCCAACACAACTTTGGTAATAGTTTTCTCAGAAACTACTTATCACAACCACTTGAAATTTTGTATGTGACCTTACCATGTCGTCCTACATTACAAGTGCAGATTTCAGGTCTGTTGCATATCTATATATAGATATAGCTACTTCCTATATACCGACTTCAACATCAGTGGTCAAAGAGATGTGAATAGCGGGGGTATACTGAGTGAGCAGTAACTCACATGTTCCTTGTGTGGTCTGAGAAAGGGATGCAGACAATACACTTTAAAAGTACATTATGGTTTTTGTTTTGGGAATGGGGCACAATATCGGCCCCAAAATAAAGGCTGGAAAATCCCTGATGGTTAAAACTTGCTGAAATTGGCATTCAAACCCGTTCAAACAAAGATACAAACTGATTTGACAGGTGTAACGTGCAATATGTAGTTAGCTCTGGTTTGTCTAGAATAGAACATTTATGAAACTAAGATACAGTTTATACAGTAGAAGCTACAAATTAGTCACCCAGACAAAAATTAAAAAAAATATATTTGATGTTTTTTGTAATAATGTTTTGTTTTCCCTCCAGCTCACAAAGGAAGCAGTACAAGACTTGATTGTGGCTACCATAACTCTTAAGTATACTCAGTCTAACTCTGTATGCTATGCTAGGGGTGGACAGGTGATTGGTATTGGAGCAGGACAACAGTCTAGGATACACTGTACTAGACTGGCAGGAGACAAGGCTAACAACTGGTATGTATAGTTAATGTGAGGGTTAGGGGTGGACAGGTGATCGGTATTGGAGCAGGACAGCAGTCTAGGATACACTGTACTAGACTGGCTGGGGACAAAGCTAACAACTGGTATGTATGGTTGGTGCAAGCATATTTCTTAAAACTATCATCTACATTATCTTACGGAAAGCAGGTGAAAGACAAGCAAGTGGGATGGGGGGCCAGAAGGTTAAACTGTTTTTGGAATTCAGATAAAATAACATTAGATATTGCAATTTACTAAAGGTAAGTAGATGTACAGAGGTAATAATAACAATATTGTTTTTCACATGGCTCATTCATTTCACATTTTTATTAGAATGAGAATAAAACTGTAATAATAATGTTTTGTATTATACAGACGTGACGTGTTTTTTATATTGCCCACTATATACCGCGGTCGTGGTTTTTTTCATTCAGAAATTCACCAACATACGCCACGGTGGTATTCTGCGGTACATCGTGTTATGTCCACTACATATCGTGACCCACCGTGTTGACCACGGTGGATTTTCAATTTCCTTTCATGCTTACACAGTGAAAAAATTTAAAATGTTGCGATTTAATTTCGAGATTTGTGTTAAAATATGCCGTTTTAATACGTTTGTTTGACAACAAAATTAATCTGCGTTCTTGCTAATCTATTCATTATACGAGAATACCTTAAAGTTTATTGTCAACAATTATTCCATTAACGTGTTCTAAAAGGTTAGAACACCGCAATTTGGCCTTAAAATTGTCAAAATCTTTGCTATTCTATCGTCAAAATTTCCCTGTCAGCGCCTCTGATTAATGTTCCAACCGTTTGAACTTTTACCGGATGTAAATTGTGTCACACCTTAAATCGATCGATTATCTTAGTATTGTCCAGTCTTCATTTAATCAAGCACGTGCTCTCAAATATTTCAATAACCTTGTGTATTGTATAATTTTATAATTAACAGGTGAACACGCGGCTTCACATTTTTAGCGGTAAAATAGCACATTACACAATAAATACGAGACTTGTAAAGAAATACACAATAAATGCGAGACTTGTAAAGAAATTAGTTTTAAAAACTTTAAAATCAATACGACTTAAAATGCTACATTTTGATTTTTCAAATTTTCGAAATTATCACTTTAAATATTAATGTCGCAGAATATATCGTTCCATGAATGATTTTATACTCGATTCGTATTCGGTGTTGAACCACGTGTGTTAAAAAAATACAATCGTGATATAGAATCAACCTTAATAGTCGTTTCAGTGTTAAAAGCCTGACACATCATCAACTTTTGTTGTAAAAAAGACTTTAGTAGCATCCTTATAATTTCTATTATATTACGACAAGACCCTATGTCCGCAAACAGAAGTTCGTATCGGCGCGCAAAAAAAAACAACAACAAAAAACAAAGAAGAAAAAAAAGAACAAAACAAATAAACAAACATGCTGTTGAGTAAATTCGGGCAATTATTTTATATTTATATGAGTGTGGACAAATCAGTTCTTTCGTCTTCAAAAATAATTTTATTTGATTTGTTTTTTTAATGTAATAACAGACGTATGGAACTATGCATATTTTATTGTTTGATCAATGTACCACAATACAATTAGTATTTGTATTTAGAGAACTAATGCAAGTCTTAAAGGGGTCTGATCTCGAGAACATTCATCCCAATAAATACTATGTCATGCAAAAACACCGAAACTGCGAGTTAATTTTAACGGGAATTTTATACAAATAACACGTCTGCGTCGATTTGAAAAATTGTCAGTTTTGCGTAGGGTATATCTAGCTCAGAAGCACATCACTACTTTTTTTATATAAACCTGTTATATTAATTGTTATAGTTTAAAACGCCATTGTCCAAGGTAAATGTGTATTTAGAATTGTGCGTGCGTAAGACTTCATTCAACCTTGCGAAACAGGCGCCTGTACCATATCGTAGTTAAACTATATTTTATGTGACGATTCTCTTATAAACTTTTCACATATTTATTATTCTTGCTGCATGTTGGCTTCATTTTAGTAATTTATTTGTTGTATCCCATCCTGTTAACGAGGTTTATATAACGATTCGTGATGTAAACTTTTGTCCGCGTTTGTTAAAACAACTCTGGTTTTAAATACCAAATAAAGAATAAGATCGCTGCTCAACTGCCTGTTTTCTGTCGAAAAGGATTTATAATTGATTAAAGATTGTTCGCGTACAACTTCAGGACAATTCGTTAGATGTTGTAATACACTAAAAAACGTAATGTGACAATTCAAATCCGGATAATTTACCGAACTTGTTCAGGGTAATATTTAATGCATAACGCATGCATCCGGTTGAACAAATATTCGATCTTCAATTCTACCGGCACATTAAATCATTATTGATCATCAACAAATAAAATGCATGTGCAAATTATTCTTAAGCACTGTTTAAAAATGTTCTCTTTTCATTCGGGTAACGATGTTTAAACCCGCAATCAATTAAATGACAACGTTTATGTTGTCATTTACCACCGCGGAGATATTGTGGCCGGACCCCTGTGGCGACATACCATGGTAGACTGAACTCTCTCATATGCATCCACCATGGTAAGATTACCTGAGAAGATTCTTAACCACGATAGTAGGCGTGGATATACCATGGTGGGTGATAGAGGAAAGGATTAACTTCCATGGTGGGTTAGTGTTTTTTATAAAAAACACGTTGTTCCCTCTGTATGTGTAATTGAGGCAACACCCAAATGAAGATGTGTAATAATGACTTGTATTATGTAGGTGGTTGAGGCAACACACAAAAGTACTGAATATGAAATTCAGAGAAGGAGTAAAGAGAACAGAGAAAAATAATGCTATAGACCAGTATGTCCTGGGAACAATAGGAGCAGTAAGGATATAAAATAGTAGTCTCTCAATGATAAGACCCCTTTATACAATAAACATGTTGGCCTTATGAACGGGGTGTTTCTGCTTAACAGTACATTTCAGGTTTGTTTGTGTGTTGTTTGATGCCACATTCAGCAATGTTAAGCATTATCATGTATTTTAGGTATTAATCACATACAAATGTTTACAGTTAAACGTTCTTTGTGAAGGGTTGATCTCTGGTCAGAGAGGACATTCATGAAGAGTGGCTTCTGTATCAAAATTTTAAGTCATAATTAAAACAAAAAAATTTTGAGAACATACATGACCTAGATTGATGTAGTGAAAGTAATGACGGGAGTGAGAGAAAGACTGATTACAAGTTCATTTGATGACATAGAACAAACAGTTGGACTTTGTATGGGGTAAAAGAGGTTTGTGATGGTATATGCCATGTTTTACAGTTTTTCATCGTGAATCTGTGGTTTGAATTAAGATTTACACCAATTACCTATGTATTGTGTGTGCACAAGAATCCTTATTATTGTCAAGAATGTTTATTTGTGTTATAGTAAACAAATAGACAAGATTTTAACAGATGTACCCTCTGCCTTTCCACTCAATGAAAACCATCACATTAGTTTATCAGTTTTATGGTTTTTATACAACTGAAGACTAGTCATATTATGGGAACACCCATGGCGGGTGGGCGAGTGGCCTCCACAGCGATGCCTACTCTCTAACTCGAACAGTTGTTATCTAATCTTCATGAAACTTGGGGAAAATGTTAATGGGCATTATCTGGGCCAAGTTTGATTACCAGCCATATCAGTTCTGCCACTCCAGAGTTAAGGCCCTGTATTTATACAAAAAATGGCAAATTCACCTAGTCTCTCTCTAACTCAAACAGTTGTTGTCTGATCTTCATGAAACTTGGGGGAAAATGTTTATGGGCCTAATATCTCAAACAATATCGATATCCAGCCAAATTGCTTCAGCCACTTAGATTTGTGGCTTAATTAGCACCAAAATAGCAAATTCGCTTTTCTGCTCTCTAATTCAAACAGTTGTTGTCCGATCTTCATGAAACTTTGGGAAAATGTTTATTGGCATAATATCTCAAACAAGATTGATAACCAGCCAAATTGCTTCAGCCACTTCAGAGTTATGACCCTTTATTTATACAAAAATGGCACATTTTTGGCTGGCATATTTCGTTGCACTTGGGCACTCATGTTAACTATTAACTAATTTCAGTGTTGACATATAAAGCAAACACTAAAAATAATAATTCAATAGTTTATTTATTCTGATGATATTGTATTTTCTTTGCAGGATCAAGATAAGGAATCCTGGGACAGCATGTTTGAGAATTCGCCAGCCCCCTTGACTGAGGTTTGTGTTTTTTATGAATAGTGAGGCATCGTTAGAGTTGGCACAGTTGCTCGAGATATTGGTCACATATTCCTGAGGACCACTTGGATGTTTGTTTTAACATCCATTTAAATGAGATTGAAGTGGAATTAAACATCATTCAAAGTACAAAACAAGTTTATTTGTACCATTCAATAAACTGGGTCACACAAATTAAATTGCACTAACTATAATTAGTCACATACAGTCTCAATACACTAGATGTACATGGAGGCCTCACCTGCGACCAAAACAATCTCAGAAACACAAAAATGCTTTGGGACATCAGGGTTTCAGTAGTCGATTGATTGATTGGATGTTAGCTTTATGTCCAGCGAACAGTATTTCAGGTATATTCAGGACAGAACAAGTTAAAAAAACAATAAATGAAAAAAGGGGTAGGATGGGACACAGGGAATAAAGTTTTGAATGCCACTGGGTAGGGTCAGAGAATTTAGCCTTTTTGTAGCGGCTACAATGAGCCTACTCTTTTTCCAAATCTACAAAAGGGGTTTTTGTCGTGCAAGGAGTGTAGCACTCTCAAAACATGTTACCCACTATGGTCCGCAGCCTGGCTTTCCGTATTATGACCTGACAACCCCCCAATGAGAGGGTCTCCCCAGTCTGCCACACAGGGAAGTGCTGGGCTGCTCTGTGGGTCTAGCACTGCGAACCATCCCAGTATGTTCCCAGTCCAATAGTCACAGTTTATATATCAATTGGATGTTAACACTGAAGCTGTGAGTTTGGGCATTCATTCTTGCAATGAGCACTTGGAGCCAATTTTAATTTACATTGATTGCCAGTTTTCCAGCCAAAATTTAAGGGTATTTATCTATTCAGCTGGGAAAACTGGATGACATGGTATAAGGGTTTTGGAAAAACTGCTTAAAAAAGCAATAATTGTTCCTTTTTAAATTGCAGGAAGAGAAACATAACTGGATTTTGCAGTTGAAAGGAGTATCTCTGAGTTCTGATGCATTTTTCCCATTTAGGGACAACATTGACAGAGCTGCTTTGGTAAAAATACTTCACTGTTCATTTAGTTAGCAGTAGATAAATGAAATAACAACAATTCACAGGTCATCATGACTGTGATGTATATATATAGCTAAACAACGTGCAATGGCTCTCTTATTTAAACTTAGGGTGCTCTTATTCATGTAACTATTTGAGGGAATAAACGCCAATACATGTACAGAAATATAATATGCTCAACCTCCTTCAGGCATGTAAATTTACAATTTGAACTGTTGCACAATGACATGCAATACACCAAATATTTTGTAAGATGAAGATAAATTGAATGCAAATTGAAGAAAATACGGAAAGGTAAACTAGAAAACAAAATTTTAACATTAGTTAAGAATCAATGTATTAATTATTTCTCCCTTTCAGAGTGGTGTAGAGTATATCGTGTCTCCAGCAGGGTCAACTAACGATGAAGGCATCATCCAGGCTTGTAACGACCACAATATGGTCTTGGTTCACACCAACTTACGATTGTTCCATCATTAGTACAAGTAATAAACACAAGACATGCAGGTCAATGTGGCCATGATCTCTGTTTATATATAATGCATAATTTACTCTTTATCCAAATACTCATTTTAAAATTGATATTTGATTTCTGTCTAAAACATGCTTGTTCAGTTGTTGTTTTTATAGATTAACTGTTTTGTGTTAAATACCAATGTCATATTAGTATCTTCACTGTAAGCTGGATTCATTTTTATTTGTGTAGTACCAATTTTTATGGTTTGAGAAATGATGAAATAAAGAATTCAAGGAATAAAAACCTCCATACAATTTAACATGGGTGGTAAACTCACCTGAGAAACTGCTATGTGACGGTTGTTTACATAAGGACTTATTATCAAACTTTTTTTTCAATGCATGTTTTTTATCGAGATTGAGTTTGGCATTATGAACAAATGTTTAGTTTAAAGTGTGTATTCTTGCATCAGTAATAGAGTACTTCCTGTTGTGCCTTTTCATCGTAAAGTGTTGATTAGTACAGAAATATTAAAATCTTTATCTTAATTAAAATAGCATCAAAAGATAAATCTGTTAACATTTTTTATACAGATAGCAATCTCTAAAAAACAAAAATTATACCATTCAGTTTATTGTTAAATAAACATAAGAATCTTTGCCCCAGGGAATTTACAAACAATGTTTGTTAAGGTAATGACATGCTTGTTCTTAATTATGTATGGGGTTACAAAACAACATCGGTTGAATCTTCTTTATTTTATATTCTTTAAATGTACAGGGTCACACTGTATATGAATACTGAAAATTGCTTGCATTTCCGTCACATTTTATTTATTTTTTTATGACCTACAAACTTTAAGAATTTACAAAAATTTAAAGAATCACAAAACTATTTTTTCTCTAACAATGATAATTGTTTGCACAAAAAAATGAAATCCACATTTACATGTATTTTCAACCTCAGTGTAACATAAACGTGTTGGAGGAGAAAACATAGTTAATTGTTCATGCAGTTTGTTAAAGGTTGTCCAACATATATATTTTTTTCAATTCAACATGAAAAACAAGATTTTACCATATAAGCTTAACATATATGGTCACACTATTCTGAATTTGCCTATTTTTTATATGCATACTTAAAAGATTTCAAAATGTAGACGCATATCAATTGCATAACCAATTTAACATATATTTTCGTTGTATTAGAGTTACATTAAATTATGGGGAGCTACAAAAAATGAATTTGCTTTGGATTGGAGATAACTAAATTGTAGTATAAAAAGAAACAGCAGTCTTAGATTGTGCTATAGCTACTGTTGTTGGTTTTATTTCTCCTCTAACATGTTTCCATCAAGACTAAAACAGAAGTAATACATTTCCACATTAAAGTCAACTTGTCAAGCACAAATTAAATCGTGCAAATGAAATTGTTCCAGAGGTAATTCTGGCTTTTGCACTCGTTACATTTTCATGTCATCCAATCAAATAAATGCTGCATAACACCATACATTCAATGAATCTACGTAGCTGCAGCCATTTATATGCAATACAAAGCTGGATTGAGCCAGTAGTGCCATATTGTAAATGATCTCTATGTGTGTTATACTGAATTTAAATCTTTGGATTATGTTTTGTTTTGTAATAGAAGCAATATTTTACTTATAATAAATCGAAATCCTTGTGTGTTGAAGGTTGTATTTTATGCTCTATATTAGTTCTACAATTTCTTAATGTGTGGTGGCAATACTGTTCTTAATGTGTGGTGGCAATACTGTTCTGAATCGGACTCTGAAAAATATTTAATTTTTCATCTGATAAAGGTGTGGGTAGAACTGACCTGTTTCAACTATTGTTACTCGGGGTGGGGGAATATAGACATGTACCTGAACATTCAGCGGTCTGTTCCTCTGAAGATTATCATCTCGTTTTGCTTGCAGAGCACAGTTTGACACATTTATCACTACATCTTGTCTTTCACGGCATTATCACTTCTTGTTTATCATAATTACCCAGTGCCTTGGTGGCCCAGTGCATGCATGGTCAATGTAGTTGTTCGTTAACTGTTGATCATGCTTGGCTGAAAGTGGCAATCAACCCGTGGGTTCATTCATACTGAAATATTTGGTTTTGTACATACATGTACCATTTAACATATACTACTGACTAATGAGCACCCCCGGGTACTTTTACACCACTAAATATGAACTATATAGTATTTTGATGTTATTTGTGAGAATGATGGTTACTATGAGAAATGGTCTGAAAATTTATTAATACAAGTACACAAGCTAAGACGAGAGCTGCTATATAAAGAGTTATGAAAGGCTATAGGCATATTTATATACATAAAAATGTGTCAACTATCATAAGCAAAATTCATTTTTGCGTTAAACAGTTTCATTTGCAGATTCTGGAAATGCCATAATTGCATTTGTCAAAAAAAAACAACTTGTCATTTTCGGACATGTTTGACAAAACACTTGACTGCATGAATAAAAATAACAATGTAAGCAAGTGAATTCTGCAACTTTATCCTCTTTGTTAAACTGTTTTTGTCTGCATTTATATTTTCGTGACGCCCCATCTAATATCGGCTAAAGCAGTCCTGTACGCAAGTTACTATTCATCCAATGAAAAACTTGTTAGCACTAATAAGATAAGAAATGATGGTATATGAGCTTAACATCGAGTCAAGATTAAGTCTAGCAAGGCATAAATTATCTCTTGGCGTTGACATCCACGGATCAAGCAGTAACACTATTGGGTGGTTCAGGATTTACAAGTGTTGCGTTCTTCACAGACTAATACCGACGAGATTAATTGCCCATCCCTTCAACCAAGAGGGAAACACTCAGCAGATTGTACATTACAAATGCATGCAGTCAGTGACCTTGAGGTCGGCCAAATGTGCAACCTAACTTTTATTGGGAACAATGTCTCACATTTCTATATAATATCGTGGCGTCACACAAGTGACAATGCGAAGAACTGCAGAGTTAAAATTGTTATGAACCGAGATGACACTTGCAGATTTTTTAATAAGGCCTGAGATATTCTTTAATATAATCTGCCTACCATTTCGGATAATGAAATGCATTATTTGATTACTGGACCAAACTGCCATTAGAGGACTATCTGATACAAGCATTTGGCAGGGCTTAATATCTGTGTTTGATGTAATCTAGTGGTCGGTCCGTTCTAGATTGATGACGGGAACATGTTGCCTACATACCCACTCATTTATTTTCTAATGGAAAGGAACCAAATATCTGTAATTGTTGTCACAATAGAGATAAGACCTTAACTCATGCACTTCCTTATTGACTGTCATTCGTTTTTCTTCCATTGGAAAGATATGTAATTCTACATTATTTCCATGACGAGAATAGAGATGGCATCTGAACTTTAGTACAAATAGAGCGTTAGTCTAACTGATTGCAGAGTTCACATTATTTGCATCTCTTTACAAAAGACATTGTTATGTATTCAACACACCAGATTTACTCAGATTTGTGTTACATATATGAGTTCGCAAGAGAAAATCATATATATATATATTCATTACAAAACTGTAGTGTTTGCCACTTATTGTCAGATTGTAGAGTTCACAACAAACATTGCCATATCTTCAACTAGCCAGATTTACGCAGATTTGTGTTACATGTACCGACGTAATGGTCATATGTGGACTTTTGAGTACTAATACTACTTTGTTTCTATGAACCGATATATTACCGCTATTTCGACAATAAATGAGAATACTTGTTTTATTGCATACTGTACATACGTTGTATGCACTAAGGAAGCTACGTCGCTGTTTTGCTATCTTAGCGATTTTTTAAATTTTAAATTGTCAAGTGAAATACTTAATTGGAGACATACAGGTAAAAGTGTTCAAGAGCTGGAAAGATTTAAACAGAACAGAACAGAACATACAAAGTTGTTTTCCAAATAAAATGTCCGCTTCTTATTCGTAAATGTAAGATACTGAGGAGTTTTTATGTAATTTCAACTTCTACTTAATTTCATACTATAGCTATATCGTATCTAATGTAATTTTAAATGTTAGATGTATATACCTTCCAGTGACATTTCGTACTATACGAAGTTGAAGTGTAAAATTATTTGTTGAGACATTTTTGAGACTAAGATTTTATTTCACTACACATATTTCAAATATGTGTGACAAAGCGGCAAGGCAACTAAATTTTCTCAAGCGAATTGGAAAACATTTAAGTAAGCTTGGAAACTTACCATTAATTACTCGTTTATTATGTCAAATTTTATTTACTGCCCTTTGGAATGGCAAGTTTGAAATGAACAAAGTTCCGTAAAAATTAAAGAAATTCAAACGTTTGCTTCGATTTATTTATGAAGAGTTTGGCTGCTTGTCGGACTCTCCTTTAGAATGATCGAAACGTTTGGCTTTGAAATCGCCTTTAGCTATAATGTGTAATACCTTTGAACAAAATTTATCTCGGCGGAGATGAAAATAAAATTAAAAGGAGCTACATAATTGTTGGGTCTTTCAAAATTATGAACATACTACTAGTCATTTTTTACAAGATATAATTGTAATCAATAAAACGCATATACTTTTAAGATATTAAAGTACAACCCCGTTAAAATGTCATTCGGGCAAAAATTTTCACTCCTATCCAAACAAGGTCAGAAAAAAGTCCTCGTTTAAAAACTTAGAAATTACGTGAACAGTTGGTGGGGAGTGGGAAATGGGCAAAAATACAAATGGTGGCCTAACTATTGTAAACTAAATAATACTCCTCATGCCAGTGTGATAGTCTAGTATATGATTTATTATTTTTAGTTATACCACCCCAGTAAGATTGAAAGTACTAATTGTGCTTTTCTATTCACCGACTTAATTAAACATACTTTAAGAAATAGACTCGTGAAAACTACAAACTAGAAACTACGACCAACATGATGACTTCAACTTGCCAATGGTAAAATTCCCTATTGCATCATTCCAGCAGCTCCAGCGTATGGTGTGAAATTTCACAACTTGTGCGTTATGCTAGATTCTTCTATCAGTATTCCGAATTTCTAAACATCTCACTGGTGTGGACAACAAAGCTACTTAAACAAGCTTTTTTGTAAATATTGGAAGATGTTAACCCTTCAGAAAGTCTATGGTAATCAACATGACTTAACAGGTTGTTATGCTTTGGAAATAAATCTCTCAAATAGGTAGTCCTTTCGATTCCTGGATTTGATATTTCCTAATAATGATAATATAGTAACTAGACGTTTCTAATTAGATGCAGACCTTAGACCCTGCTTACTCGTCCGGAGCATCTGAGTGCATGGTTTTTATTGGGTTCAGGTTACTCATTTATGTGTTTGTTTTTCATTGTGTATTTTTGTCTATATAAGATTTTGTTATTGTCCCTTGACTTTCGGCGATTATTTTCTGGTTGGTTTCCTTTCTAGTTCTTTGCTTAAGTGTATACATATTTCTGCTTAATAATAATATAGTTCTTATGTACCGATTTTTGTTTATGCGTTTATTTATCACGTGCCCAGTCAATGCATTATGTTTCTGCCTAGTGCTTGGATTTTATGCTCAAAAACAATAAAGTGATTGTTCTTCTATATTTGCTGTGCTATAGTGCATGCTTTCCAGAGTTACAATGCTGATTACTATAATTATTCTTAATAATTACTGCACAGACTCAACTTATCGACTTATGCGAAATATCGTATCCAAGGAAAAATGCAATGTATATGTAAGGAAAATGCAGAACTTCAAAATTAAACGAAAATGACATGGTACGAAATGACTAGATACCTTGAAATACAAGTTTACTTTGCATGTAAATTACCGATAGGTTTAAAAAGTCGTTCTCTTTACTAATGTTAACAACGGGAACTATAGAAATGACATGATGGTAAAAATCAGAACAAGAAAATATAAAATACAATCTAAAATTCCCCTTCCGCGTAATTATATAAAATATTACAAATTTTCTTTGAAATCTAGCATTCTTGCCTCATTACCTCTGCTTGACAATGGAGCTCTACAGGGCTGTTTTTATCATTTAGATCCCTCCTACATAGAAAAAAATCTCCATTATAAATTTGGACATGCATCATTCTCTGCTTCCCATTTACAATTATCATTGTAAATATCTCTTCAAATTGCACGCACATCAACAGAAAGCGACAAATTCGAACTTTTATTTCACTAACCAAAAGCACTAACAAACTCAAACAAAGGTTTGTTGTACAAAGGTTAATGTTATCCCTTCAGAAGTCTATGGTCTTCACCGTGACTTAATTGATGGTTATGGGAAGCAATATCTCAAATACAAAAAAGAAATTTTAGCTGATCATAGGTAGTCTTTCCTATTCTGGATTTGACTTTTCTTCCCTCGACATGACAATGAGTAACTCGACGGGTATCTAATTCGACGATGACTTTTTATTTGTAACCTTTATGCTCATGTCTTTCCTGTTGGACTGATAAAACCCGAGTGTATTATCTACGGATTTCCAGCATAAAGTACTAGGTGTATAATCGACACAAACAGTATTGCTAGTAGGTATCTTGCTAAACAACCGGCTGATATATTTTCAACTTAAAACACTTGTAGGCCGCCGCCTCCGACGCTGAGCTTATGCAGCTGTTCATCAAATAGTGAATAAACTTTTATATGAAGGTTCGCAACAACTTCAGGAAAGAGAATTATCAACTAATCAAACTTTCTACAGATTTTATCAAATGGTTGTTAATCTGTTGTACTAGTATTTCAGTCGTTATCTGACGCTGCCGAGTCTAGTTTTATATACTGGATATTTTACAAGCAGAGATAAGGACAAATTTCCTACCCCCCGCCCCCTCCCCCGCAGATTTGTTTCTCCTGGATTACTAATATGAAATAAAGATCAATGCTGACATTTCATCAAATGTATGCAAATATTTAGACTGTTGTAAGTTGATTTTATGACAGATTTACCTCTATATTTCTTTATATTTTCTGTCATTTGGAGAATCCAAGTTATAATATTGTGTTGGATTGTTCTGAAACAATGTTATTGTACAATTTTCTCGTCTTGAAAATGTTTTTGATTAGACACTTTCAAATTCTGTTTTTGTTTTACAGAACAGAATTGTCTAACCGGAAATATTCCATTTTGTATCTTGGTAACGTATATTTCAAATTTTATATATCTTTCATTGTGGGAATAGATTTTCAACAATTCACATTAAATTTGTAGTTTCGTCATGTAAACGATTATTTAATTGTAAAAATCAAATATCTTGCTACAATTTTGCATAGTCCGGTCTTTCTGAGGCTTTTCTTTAGAATGCTTTTAATGGTCTACATTGCTTGTTAATGTTGACAATAAGAAAAATACACCTTTAAAGTTGAGTGTTTTGTGTGTAATCTAAAGTTCCAAATTTACCACCGGGGGGGGGGGGAGGTGCAGGTTTCTTTTTATTTTAGAAGACATTACCCATACATCCATAAATAAAAATGTTTTTATTACATTATTCTATTTACACAGCGACAACTCTTCTTCCGGATGTTGTCGCAAAATTTGTAATACACATTTTCTTTGCTCGTTGAGCGATATTACATGTAACATAATTAACAACATGAGCCATTCTTCAAATTGGACAAGTAAAACTTTATTCTCTACACTAAATTACCAGATCCAATTAAAGAACAGTAGATGCAGCTAAGAAAACAAACATTACTTTATTGGTTTTTTAAATATTTCAATTGAAATACCAAAAACCGGCTAAAATGTCATAATTTAATGTATGAAGACGTATTACATAAAACACTAACAGTTTCCGAAATGATTAAAGAAATTGGTGATTTTGTTATATGTATTTTTTTTAACTTTGTCCGTGTTTGAAGAAAACATTATTGTACAAATGTATAAAAGGCGATCGTAATTATTACTTAAATGCGTTTTTTTTTACCAGATGTGTAAGTAAACCATTGATCAATTCAGTTTAATAATTATAAATTAAGGACAGGACAAATGCTAACATTATCAGCAGTCTTCATTTTTCAGAAACAGATATATTTAAACATACATTTATCTTTAACATTACTATTTGAATAACATTTGTAATCGTAAATTGTGCGAAGGCCCAATTTCCAAATAGAGATTTTTTGGTTTAATTCCGAACATTTTCATAAACAAATTGAAATAAAGATATTAATCGATCACTGTTAATAAATTAAAAATAATAGTTACCAGGCGTTGTGACAGTCGTATTTCGTCTGATACAACAAGAAAACGTCTGTGACATATATTTTTTGACTGATACAGCGGGAACGCAGTTGTAACTTACAGACGAATGACCGCGTCAGACATTTTGTGACCGATACAACAGATATGCTGTTGTAACAGACAAATTGTGACTGCGGACATACAAAATATGTCTGTGACGACATAAAATGACTGTCACAGTAAAATTGTTGTCTGACACAACGTTTGCAGTTATCTGAAAGACGAAAACTACTGCAACTGGTATTTACAGTTATTTTTGTAGCCAGTAGTGTTTGGCCTTCTTTTTTTCTGAAGCAGTAAATTTTATCACTTGGCCCTCACATTACCGCATTTGAAATTGATTAATTGATAGAAAATAAAATATATTTTACTCTTTTCACGGATATGCATTTTTTATATAGTATTTGATTTAAAAAATATCATTTAAATTTCATCAAAGATACCAAAGTTATACAATTTACTGCGCCAGACGCGCGTCTAGACAAGCCTTTAATCAGTGGACCTCGAACCGAAATGTGTTCAAACTCCGAATGACCAAGATGTTGTAAAGCTTTTATTATCAAAATTTCAAAACGTGATTCAAAGTGGGTCAAGGCTAATTACACCTTTAGAATAAAAAATCATGCAAATTGACTTTGTTTCAGCAAAACAAATAATACTGTTTTTCTGGCTTTGTGATTTTATGTGCCTTGCACAAATAAATAATTCAACATATTTCTCGAAAACATCATGTTTACATTCGGTTGGAGCGGTTCGCTCTCATCGTCAACATTTCACAGTATTTATTATTGAAATCCATGTTTTTGCTTCATTTACAAAACCAATGTTTACACACAGGAGGATAGTTCACCTCATCTTATCGTCACATTTTGCATGAAACGTCCAGTAAACTGTATCAGGTATAATCAACAGGTTTTTAATAAAATCTAACAACTAAGCCATTTAAAATGTTTAACTTGGGGTTCTGCAGATTCTCAGGTAAATTCCTGAAACAGCAACTAGTTTTGCATGTCCATCAAATACATTACGATTATATAATTTATTGTCATTGTAATCAATTTAATAAGAACAAACCACAAAATTTAATTCACTTGTCTCGCTTCTCAGATAATAGGAAATAAAACAAGACTTCTTTATGCCGACAATCTTAAAAGTTTAACTTGTAGGAAATAAGAAAAGTTTTAAATTGACCCATTTTCATGCATTGCTCCTACAAACTACATTTAATGGTGGCCTTCTATGTTTAGAAGAAATTTTCAGGTATAAGTTTTTCGAGTGGTTTGAAGCATAAATTAAGGATATGTGGATATTGCTCGATGAACATTAAGAAAACTTCAAATCAATCAATCAATCAAGCAAGCAATTGATCAATAACAGACCTCCAGTGATTTTCTACTTCAAAGTAACTGTTCGTTGGCTTTGTAGTTTCTAAATAAACAAGTTTGGAAATGTAAAACAATCAGATATAAGGATTCTTTTTAACGTCCGTTTAGAGAAATATGAGGACAACTTGTAAAGGATCTAATTTACTGCACTCCCGTGACATACAAATCTATTGCAGCTGGTAGTTCTAAACCAGATAGAGACCTCGGTGGCGGAATTATAAAAGTAGTTACATGTAGTCATCTATTGATCCAGTTTTTGTCAACACCAAGTTTGCGAGTTCGAGTTTTATTTCTAACAGTGAATACTTGACTAATCTTAATTTTTTTGTACCAAATTTTGTTGGTTTTCACAGGGTACTTAGGCATGCTCCCTAATAACTGGACGCCACGATACAGTTTCAAAAAGTGCTATAAACAGCATTGAATAGAAACAAAAAACACAACAAATCAACACACTTCAAAGCAGAAGGCGGATTCGAGTCCCACTGCGGGCAGAGTGTACTCAACTCCAATCTTAATTGATAAGGATTGCCAGTTATCCTGCCGCAGGTCGGGGGTTTTCTCCGAATACTCCGGCTTCCACTGAACGCCATGAAATAGATGCAAAAATGATGAGAGTGGCGTAAAACATCATGCAAACAAACAAACAATCAATGCAGACGATCATAAACAATCATATTTGTAGAGAACCAAACGCACACCAATTGTACTAAAGTACAAAGTATATTTGGACACATTATTTTCAGAGTTGAAAATTGTTTTAAGTTTTAGCAGTCAAAAACAACGATTGCGGGCTCGAAGTCGCACCTTCACTGTTAAAATGCACTTAGTAGATGATGAACTACGCTAACTACTTGGCTTTCAAAATACCTATGTTAAGAGAATATTTTACCTCATCAGAAGCAAGAACAAGTTTTGGCAGCCAAGTGTCTTATCAAGTAGCAAAATTAGGATATTGGTACAACCATTGGATTGATTCATGCAGTTTGGCTCTAATTCCCCAAATTGGTTTAGATTCAGATGTTAGCGGATTCTAAGCTATAGCAATAGCCAATTCTAGTCAGCTGAGCTATAATGGGTTCATTTAAATAGATAACTTAATAATTTTCTTCACAGACATTGATAAAAGTTAGTGTTTATTCAGAAAAGTTTAAGAGAAGGTACATGTAATAAAAAATACCGAACACTAATGAAACTGTTACAGGTATTACAGACATGGTGGTTGTTATGGCATGCCAAACCTTCCGATAACATTATTTTAGTGTATGTTAACGATAACATTGGCATTTTGTTTATTGCATCAATATATTAGTTTCAAACTGCGACATGGCACTAATAAATTAATTTTACATTAACTTTCTGTCATCCTGGTACACAGTAACCTTGCTTAAACATTAATGGAAACTGATTATAAATAAATAGTAAAAATAGTAAGTAGTATAAGTAATATAATCATACTTTACCTGTCCTATTATGGGTTTGTTGTCAGAAGGAAAGCCGCTTTCCTGGGAAGAGACGAAGAATTCGACCAGTTATGTTCGCAAACATGGTAGTGAACAGTTTATTCAGATGTACAAGAAGCATAGAGAAAGACAAGGTGATGTATTCCTTTGGGAGATGAGGTAATTAAATATAAATCTCTCTGCTGCTTCTTCTCTTTCTGGCGTGTACAGAGTTTATTCTCAAGGAACGTTATACTTAGGCGGGAGTAGTCAGGATAAAAACTCGAGGGGCGATATTTACAGTTTCTTGTTGCATTGTTTATTTCTTTTTTATTACGCGTTGTTTATTTAATCGCACGCTCGTAAACATTACTAAGACTGACAATAAGTGAGTTTTGTAAGTAGCCTTTTATATCGGAAATGTATGGTTTGTTTTATAGTTTTCACACTGATCAACATAAGTAAAAATAACTGGTCAACTATTTTCAAAAGGGGTGATAAATTTATCGAAAGAATCTTCCGAAAATAATTTATTTTGAATTTTTTAAATAAAGAAACATTTCTTTGCCATTAACTAAATTGTCCACACGGTGTGCAACGACGTAAAAACTCTCGGTGTGTAGAAATATATCAGAAGGTTTTCCATTTAACCGGATACATTTCATCACGCATTTACGAGTACCTGTTCGATGTTAATTAACTTTTTTAGATGATTCGTGCATAATGCCACTTTTCTTTTGTTAAAATACTTTCCCATACGTTTTTGTCTAACAAACGACATATTAGTATAGAGTAACTGTTTAATGGGTTTTAGGCGATTCTTTCATTACTAATCCTGAATGTAAGTCTTCCTAGTTGACATTTTTTACTGCGCATCAACGATAATAAGTAAATTACTCAGAACTGTATGCATGTTGTAGCTACTTATAAATGTATAACAAACAACACAGAATTATGTATCAATTTTAATTGCAGATAGAGTACATGCTAATAAAATTTGATGATCAGCAGAGAACAGCCAAAGTTGCATTAAAAGCACATTCATTGTTGACCTGTTTACAAAAGTCGCCCGTAAAGTAAGTAGGTTGGTTTTGGGTATGTAGAATATTTAAACAACCTAGTCCAACATTTACTTCACAAAATTTCATAAATTGATTAAGTAGTAAACTTGAATGGAAGACATTATATCCATTATAGTTAACTACAGAACAAAACAATTTCAGAATCTTTTGGGGGCCTTGTTTACTAAATATCAATATACTCTGTTTTGTTATGTGAAGTGTGACAAAATCCTTTTATGATTCAACCAGGTTACAATAATTTAATCTCATACACTACCTTTTTGGCACTGCTTAAAATTTTTGTACGAGTCGGAAATTAATAAAGCTACATCAATGCACAGCCTCAGTGTTCTTTAAAATAATGAGATTATCTAGAATTTGTTAAATCTTTCCTTGTTTCCTTCATTCATTTCTGACACAAAATGTTTTAAAGAAAATTCCATAAAAGCTTTCAAAATAAGGTTATGGGAAATACACTAAAATATTTTGACCAAGGAATCACATCGGAGTTCATAATAACAGATAATAATATCATGAATATAGCAAAATTTCTTACCTTGTTGTGTCAATATTCCACTTTTTTATTTCTCTTTTCCATATCCGGGCTCACACAATTTGTTTCATTACATTTAATGGCACACGAGGGCGATTACACGATTGTTAAATATAACTATTTAATATTATAACATATAATAATGAGAGGTAGATTACTCATCTGAATCTAAGAGCAAAAGGGATTGAACAATATTTAATATCTAACAAATGCATATAAAGCAGAAACTTTATTATTGAAAAGAATCAATTTCATTCAGACAACTAAAAGATCTATGAACCGTCAAATGTTTTTTCCACCTCACCATATCGTAATCTCTATAACGCTTCTAGCACGTTAGTTACTTCCAAGTATATTGCAACAAAATTATTTCATTGCGAAAAAACAAACATCCATTTATGGATACCTATTATTTATAGTTGAAGAAACCAGTGCTAGTGAAATAGTAAACTTGTTTTAGTATAAGTAGTGTTATTAGTTTAGCTATTTTTATCTCTGGATATAGTGTCAATACTAGGACTTTTGAAGCAAAACTTATTTTCTTCTAACTCCATTTATTGAGGCCACCCTAAGGAATTGTAGTCGACTTGTAAAAGACTTGTTTTTATTTTATACTACTATTATATATACCATTGACCTAAATTCCTACTGAAAGACAATTTCAATTAAAAATTTAAATATGTTATATTAATGATGTATCGTCATTGAACAAAATGAAATGCGGTGGTTACTTACTAGACACATATTCTAAAGAACATTGAACTAAGGTGACACCTTACAAATGCAACACAATCTGATTCATACCTTGAACTATACCTCATCTTCGACGACAAAGGACTTCTATAGTCAAGTTTTTATGACAAAATTAATAACTTTGATTTTCCTAAATTGTGCATTGCAATTCCTATGCAGCCCTACTGTGTGTCCCAATTGATACCATAAAACTCCTCTAATTACCGGAGTTACCTGGTTATGGTTTTATCCGAGAAGCTATTTTAGATTACAGTTTATTTTCATATTAACATATTTAAATGATATTGTTTTTAAAACAAGCGACTATTACTGGAAATGATCGCAGAAATGTCAAAACATGACATTCTTACCCTATCATGCACTTTGTGCGGTTAATTCCACATTCTTGGGTCAGTAGTTGTCCTCAAATGGCCGACACCATTCAGCTTCATCAGCATTAACCCTTATTCTGTTTAAAAGTTTCTTAAAGGCTGTCGTCTTCGTAATTCCGAAGAAAACGCGAAAACTATTTAACGATTCAGAAACTGTAATAATGGGAGGGATAAGCATAGAAAATGTTATAACAAAACACATTTTTACGGTTAGTGAACACAGAGAGATCCTTAAACCTATTAAAGGATATTAAATAAACGGACATCAATTAAATCATGAATTAACTGTCAAAAGATGGTTTATATTTACGGACTTAAAGAAGAATTAAAAGAAGAACTATTCGTCAGTGATGGAAACACTTTTATGAGGAGGGTTAAGTGTCGCGGGAAGCTTCATTGCATGTTTAAAAGTGACTGAAAAAAGACGATTTTTTGCTGAGGTAATGTGTGTGGGTACAATAACACAGGGCTAAATAACGAAATGGCGATAAACGATGGTTTAATGAAACAAATGCCGGTATTGTCGGAATTGTCTTGTTTTAAGGTTTTTGGCACATTTGTACCTGTTAATAGAACAATAAATTCACACATTTAAACTGATATCCTGGATAAATTTCTTCGACCGGTTGTAACAAAAGTTTTTCCAAATAAACCGTGGATATTCATGACGATAATGTTTAACCATACCACTCGCTGTCGACATGCTTTCGTTGGAAACAAAATATTGATAACCCAGTATAAGCTGGGCTTCTCAAAGCCCTGATATCAACAACATTAAAAATATCCTGATATTAATGAAAATTTGTACACATAAGGTGGTGCACTAAATCAAAACAATGGATGACTTGAAAAAGTGAGGCCGAACGTATTAAACAAATCCATGGATTCAATCATCATAAAGTTTGCCAACCAGCATTCGCCATGTTTTCAGAGCAAAGTAGCAAAAACAAAAGATCAAGATGAGTTTTTTAATGAAAACATTACTTGTTTATTAGCTCATTAGGTTGTACGCCTGCATGATGGCGTCATCCATTTAGAGAAAACACCTTTTGACCCCCGTGACTAATTTTTCCCAGTTTTGTTATTATTTATTTTATGTTAAATTTGTAGACAGTATTCTACTACCTGTTAATGATATTATTTTGCTAACTACTAGTTTATACTTATAGTGGTTGCCAGACTGCATGGCATCCAGAATGCACACCATTTATGATAGAGGGAATACCGGCAAATCCGTATGATGGTTTAAAAGATGGTGTAAAATATATTGAGGACAATATGAAACTCAGGTATAGTATTTTACTAAAATAACTCTAATATAATAAATCAGACATTTTTTATTCTACGTTTAATATCACATTTACTAAATGGCATTTAAGCTTGTTTTCGTTAAATTTATTGACACTCTTACTCAAAATTTGTGCAAGTCAATACTATTACTTGCATCCGTCAAGCGTGTAAGTCTTCATTTAAATCGTCACCTAACAAACTAATCCAAGCTGGAATCAAACTAGTTTTGAATTATCATTAGAGACATGTCTTTTCAAAATTCTAGCTTATAAGGTCATCTTCGTGTATAGATTCCTTGCTTATTAAAGATCCACTTGTAGATTTGGGAAATGAAATGACCAAGATTATTGTACCTGCTACAAAAGGGAAAAATTTCCGCCTGTACCCAATTATCAATACCTTTTTAATAGTAATAAAAATCACTTCCTTATTGGTTCATTCCGTTTTCAATTGACTGGTTGTTTCTTAAATTGCTTTTGTTCTAAATATGATTATTTCAATTTTCAGAATTTTTTTTTTCTTTGAATGGATACTTGTCCGATATGTTGAATATGCAAATAACAGTTGTTTCGGACACAAAGTTCCATGAAACAACTGAGCACATTAAAACCAATTTGATGGTTTATCAATTTTGTATGTACAATGCATACTCGTTAAACCGGCCAGTGACCACAGGCTATTGATATAGGACTTGCACATCCAGCCTACATATAGTCGCATGTGTCAAAATCAAAGTGTTAGTAGAGATTCACGCTCTCTACACTAAAAGAAAATCGAACAAAAGGTTTTAAAGCGGTGTAAACCGATTGCTGGCTAACATGCTAAATTTGCTTACTTAATTCAGTGTAGCCTCTTTTCTGTAGACAAGGTACATTTTTGTAGTTTTTTTTCAATCAGATAACTGAAATGTTTTAATTAGTCCAACAATTTAGCTATATAGATCAACAAAACATTGTATTGATAGTTTTTAGAAAGTTTTATTCAGTATTGCTAAGCTTTTATTAAAACTGATTTTTTGACAGTAAGCAATTGTAATATTTATTCTGAAACTAAGTATTTACCACAAACTACTTATTTCTTTGCTTGTGCTTGAATTCAGCAAATTGGCAAGTTAAAAGCGCATTACTGCTATATAAATGGATTACATAAAAATTGATAAATAATGTTCAAGTATGTCTGGTTGACTTACTGTGTGTTGAATTTGGAAGCATTAAAGTAAATAATAGTATTTTGAATCTAACAATTGAATAATGTAGTTTTATTTTCCCATTTATATAGAAAAACACAAATACGAAATGTCATTGAAACACAAGAAGTACCTCTCTGTCTTGCATCGTTTCCTAGGTAAGATTGCATTAGCCGTGCGACAAAACCACGCTATGGTCTATCGCAGTCTCAAACAGCACGTTAAAAACTTGACAAAAGTGAAAAACTGAATTATTTTTGCTTTAAATGTACCCCGGTTAATTGACAAATGCCCAGGCTATATTAGTATGATAACAAGTCAACAAACAATAAATCAGCAGAGAAAATGGAGTTCGGAGTAGTCGTTAGGTCGGATAATTTATCCAATTGTATCGGCTACAATAAGCCTACACTTTTTTCGAAATCTACAAAAGGGGTCTATCGTGCAAGGAGCGGGGATTGCCAACTACCCTCCTCCAACAGGGTTTTCCAGAAAATAACCCCTAACGAAAGTCCTCTCCAATCCGCCACCTAAGAACACTGTGTTCAGCTCAGTAGTTGAGTACTTGCAACCTTCATAGTATGACAGATAAATTAATAAATAGCTGCGCCATCAGTGCATGATACGCCCGTCTGAAAATATGACACGATCTATTAAGGACCATTCCTATATTTTTGGTTGTTAGTTCTCAAGTTTGCCGTTTTTTGGACTTTGATTTGTGGATTGTCTTTTTGGACAATTTCTTTGCTGTTTGGTATTTGTTATTACATGTACCTTCATTCTAAGAATATCAACAATGCTCCGAAATTTCATTAAAGCTGATTGATGAAAGATTTCTAGAGTTCGAAAACTAAAAATTATACTTGTTTCCAAACTCTCATACTCTATAAAAATCAAAAGCAAAACAAAAATGATAAAGTACGTTCGCATTTATCAAAATAAACAATTCCCCAAAAGTTCCAGGAATCCGACCAAGGCGTTTTTGATTTGTAGGCAGAAACTAAAAACATCCTCGTTTAAAATGAACAATGCTGAGGTTTTTTTTTGGTTTGTGAACAGGTTAGGTGTTGGTAGTTTTTCAGAACCATCCTTTATGACCGGGAACACAAATGGGGTGGACAACTCTATTTTTATGCCAGATGAAATTTACTACCAAGAACATCCAAGATTTAGGTAAGTATAGTTAGAACATGCTAAAATTGATTTATTTATTTCTATCGGATATGACTAAACTAAACCAACCGTATTTAAATCAAATTAGTAACAAATCATTCGTCATTTTTTACAAAGTAAAGACATTAAATATTTTTCGAAAAGTCCACTCTTCTATGCTATAGACACAGTAGACAAGGTAAATATAGCTTCTCGAACAGTCCAGTCTTCCATGCTATATACAAAGTAGACAAAATAAATATAGCCTATTAATAGTCCACTCTTTCATGTTATAGACAAAGTAGCCAAAATCAATATAGCTTCTTGAACAGTCCACTTTTCCTAGCTATAGACAAAGTAGACAAACTAAATATAGCTTCTTGAACAGTCCACTCTTTTATGCTATAGACAAACTAAATATAGCTTCTCGAACAGTCCACTCTTCCTATAGGTGCTATAGACACATGAGATAAAGTAAATATAACTTCTCACACATTCCACTCTTCACTCCTATAGACAAAGTAAATATAGCTTCTCAAACAGTTCAATTTTCCACGTCCAAGTCAGGACCAGCAAGGTAGAAAGTAATATAGAAAGACTATATTTCCTGCAGTTACTTAGTCGCATACTGATGTATTATACTTAATTGTGTTTACCGTTTATTGGTCTTAATAATACTTGAAATCATAATATGACATTCGTAAAATGGGTGCCTCATATAGTCACAAACAATGAAAAGAAAACCTTACAATTTTTATTTTAATTGTAGAACAAGTGAAACTACAGGAACTACGATATGTGATTTGTTAACGACTTAAGTCAAGTAGATTAAACCAAACGCAATCAAAAGATCTAACACAAAATTTCAATGCAACGACTATTGGAAAAATCACAAACGCAATATGCTTACAAAAAATTATAGATAAACAGCAGAATCCACTAGTAACGTTAAAATCCCATATCCCGAAGATTAGAATATCCTATATTTTTTATATAAAAAGAACTGCAATGTTCAACATAAAGCAAAGAGGCAAAAATAGGAATTTTATTTAATAAAAAATGAGAGAAAAGGCTAGTAAGCGTTTTACAGGAATATCCGTCGCCAATTAATTTTACGACCGTTTATTACACGTAGCAAGGACATATACTTACCTAACTGGCAAAAACATTGCTTTATCAGTGTCCAGCTATCTTTTGATAAGAAAATCACTTTCATGTTCGGAAAAAAATCTTATATTACATGATTATGTAAGTAAATTGTGATTGGAAATTTTAAAAAGGAGGAGGAGGAGAAACAGATTAGTCCATTAAAATTTGCTTACCAAATTAAATTTTAAATTCCAACCACGTAGGATAATAGATTTTCGTAACCAATAACATATAGACCAGTGTTTATTAGTCTGATGCTATAATAGATACAGAGTGCATGGTGTTTTGCAAAATACAATTACTGCATTGAATGAACCATACATGTACTCATTGTTGGAGATGAAGAGATGTTAAAACGTAGCCCGAAGACCAATGGTCTAGTTTCTACAATTCTGATTTTTTTTAATTTAATTTAAAACGTCTAAAATGTTGTAAAGATAATATTTACATGTTAGTTATGTAAACAATTATATTTTTACTGTATCTTGAAGTTTCCTTTTTGTCATATTAAAGAACTGGAATATTCAACATAACACAACGCAGGGGCAAAAAACTGGAAATCATTATACCGGGTAAGACAATTATATGCATATATTACATTTGCTGTCTACAGTTATTATGATTGATTCTTTTTCTGTCTGGTAATGTAAAGCTACACTGATGGAACTAACTAGAGGACGAAAAGGAAAGTGATAGACAATTAATTGTCCGGTGATACATCTGTGCCATATTTTGGACTAAAATACGATATAAAAAATAAGAAACAGGAAAACGCTTGCAGTAAACTTACAAGCAATGGATAAGGGATTGTGACAACCTCTTACTATTTTCCATCATTAATAACATCTAGGAAAGTTGATAACATCTAGGAAAGTTGAAGACCAAGGAAATTGTGCACACTATTTACGTCCGCTCTGACGAAAATAATTAAAGCATTTCTAAGCATTTCTAAATTAAAATCTTTGAGACCACAACCGTTGTAAAAATATGATTTATGTATAAGCAACACGAGCTATTGTTGTTGACGTAATAATCTTATAAATATCGACATGCGATATAATTATTCGATGCAACATATTGTTTGTTACATTGACGTAACCGCCAGGTTACGGCAAAAATATTAATGGATAGGAGTACGCAAATATCCAAAATGTACCGTCTTGTGTTATACTCACAAAAGCCGTATTTTATCATTGTTCTACAACGGGATGGCCTTTTATGTCGTTATTTTATATCCGGAGCGACAGATTAAATATTGGCGAGCCTGGCACAACTAATTAAGGGTTGCTTCATTAAAAATTGGAACACGTCTTAATACAAATATATGGTTGTCGGTAATACTAGGACCTATATATTTTTATTAATGATTTCAAAGATTAAAACAAATTTTCAAATGACGAAATCATTGAAATGCATTGTTTTCATAGATTTCCATATGAAGGACGTGATCTTCAACAGACGAATTGGGATTTTCAGTGGACATTAATTGTGCACAATTGCTTACCGATTTGTTCTTCCATTTATGTAAATGAGACATTTTACAATCACATTTAGATAAGAAAGTCTGCAAGCTTCCGTTACATTGATGAAATAAATAATCCTTAACAAGGTTATTTTCTACATCTCATGCATTTCAAGGAGCTTGAGATGAAGGACATACCAGACACTGTTAGGTCCGCTTCATATTTTTACTAAACTCTATGACCAACGTGATGACTTAAAGTTTCAAATCGTATACTTTCTCCTCTTATGCAGCAACGTTCCATCCGCTCCTTCATTTGAAGTTTACATTTCTTAACTGATATGTTTCTCATGAGCTTTATGGTAATAATACAATGTCCAAGATTGAGCTATTCGATTAAAGCATAAACTTCAAACGCAGTGTGTTGATGGTCAAAATGATGTTGTCTTCAATGTCCTAATGTAATTGTAATTTTAAACAAATATATGTCTCTCATATACGTACAGATGTGTGTTTGTCATAGAGTTTATGTAATACCATTTTTACCGTACTTGACTTAACTGCATTTACTGCTACCGATACAAGGCTGTTTTTCAAGAGACTGGAGCTGCTTACTCTTCCAGAGCAGCTGGTTTTACTCTCATTTTCATGTTTTTTCCATTGCTTATTAGTGTTTTTGGGTGCTAGTTTTCATTGTCATTTTAGCATTTCTTCATTATTTTTAGATAGACTTTCAATAGGACGAAAAAAATACAATATGGTCTACATAAACAGAATAATTCAGAACCGCAGTTAGAATTAAAAAAAACTTTCTTGAATTGTTTGTAACATGCAAACTGCTCTCGCGTTCCGTTAAGGAACGTACAATTAATAATCAATGTACAGGTGTTTATTCTTCATAAATTGATAAACAATCGATTGTAATTGTGCAATTTGATATTTCATTGTAGTATTCTAAGATACCAACAAAATAATTCCACTTAACGAAAATTGTAATCAAAGTGGAAAGCATGCCGCGATTTTAACAGCTGGAAGTCAGGATCAAATATATATGGATTCCAGCGCTTTTGGTGGTGGATGCTGTGCCTTACAGTTCACGCTTCAGGCATATGATTTAAACGAAGTCAGAACACTGTATGATCAGTTGACTCCGTTTTGCCCCTTAATGGTATTAAATAACCTACAAACATCCACTGCTTTTTTTATTAAAGTTTGAAACTTCCTTTTATTTTGTCAAATAAGAAAAATGAACGTCAAAGTGATATATAAAAACGCAACTTATTGTTTGTTGGAATAGTGTTTTTTCCACTTACAGCAAATTTTCCACTATATTAAGGCGTCCAGTTTTTATTGGGAAAGAAAGCCGAAGTGAAACTCGAACATTCAATTTTAGTGTTGACAGATAATGTGATTAAAAGTAGACAAACTACCTTAACAACCCCGAAAATTCTAATTAATGTAATGCAATATATATATATATATATATATATATATATATATATATATATATATATATATATATATATATATATATATATATATATATATATTTATTTATTTATTTATTTATTTATTTATTTATTTATTTATTTATTTATATATATATATATATATATATATATATATATATATATATATATATATATATATATATATATATATATATATATTTATTTATTTATTTATTTATTTATTTATTTATTTATTTATTTATTTATTTATTTATTTCATATCAGTAAAATTATGTTTCAGGCAATACCACTGTCCCTTGTGCAGTCAAGATATCATGACAATGCCCTCTATATAAGCAACTATTGTATAAATATATATATATATTAATGTCCAGGAAATTATGATTTACTTATACAATAGCATGCTATCTTGACTGCACAAGGGAGAGTTATATAGTCTGAAACATTGATAATGCCCGAGCTAAAATCGAGGGCATTATCAATCTTACAGGCAACAACACTTTTCCGAGTGCTGTCAAGTACCATGGCAATGCCAGCTATATAAGCAACTTTTATATTTATTTTATTGAAGAATTAAGAAACCATGCGTTTAAGACTTCATTATTTATTTGTAGCTGCTTGCTGTATGATGGCCTCATGTTATATCACTGTTTGTGGCTTTTGCATGCAATGCACCCTTTTTCCTCATTTAGGTTGTACATGTACATTTCTTTATAAATTAAAAATAAACAGGTTTATGTTGCTTGTTACTGAATAGGGCATTACCACAACGTCATAACGCCCACAGGCGTTATCATCGGGCGTTATCAGGGCGTGATAATGCTCTGATGTCAAATTACTGCAGCTTAATTAATACCAGCTGACCTAGTATTTTCCAATTAAACAAACATAATTTTACTGATATGAAATAAATCCGGTTTATTTTAGATTATATATGCAATTGTACATCTTAATTATTGAAAATGCAGCATTTAAACAGTACCATTTTTTTCTGATTCAGCTTGCCCTGACTGCTGCATCGCCAATTTTCATGGGATATTTATCAGACATAGATGCCCGTTGGCCTGTGATTAGTCAAGCATTTGATGATCGCACTCCTGAGGAGATGGGAGAGACGGTAACAAGTCTTAGTTATCTTTCCTTTTAAATTGATATATCTTATTAGTAAGTTAAATAAAATGTATATGATAAAACAATGAAATAAATCTGCTTTTAAAACAATTTCATGAACTTAAAAAATGACGTTTCTAATAAACAATAACCTATACACAAATCTTTGCTTTTGATTAATTGAATGAATACCTGCTTAACATATACAGACCATATCAGGTGTATTCAGGAAAACAACAAAAACAACAAATCATTATAAGAATAGCAGAAGGTTAAAGAGGAAAACAAACCTTTCCAAGGCCGTTAAAACGCTGAGACATAAACATTTAGTCATAAGTAGCCTCTACTCATTGTCGAAATCTTTAAAACAAGGCGATATCGTACGAATTGCTTCGCACTGTTCTTTGGTCAGGTCTTCTGTACTGTAACATAATGCCCAGTCTTGAAATCTATTTTCACTGAATATGTATTTATAATCACAAATAGGATTCAAAGAATGAAACATTTTGCTTACCTAAGTCACGCATGGATTCTGTTGACTGTTATGTAACATCATTAAATGAGGCTTATAATGATGTGGACGTCATTTGTGATCCAGAAATTATATCCGAACTTCAGAAGGAAGGTAACATATTATTAACTTTAAATCAATAAGAATTTTTTCCAATTGGTCGGTTTGTGTTTAAGTCTTGTTGTCACTAATGCATTTCTGATTGTACAATCAATCAAAAGTATATAAATTCGAGATATAAGACTACTTTATATAACTTTATATAAATAACAGATATGTAAAAATAAACAAAGCAGCCATTGATTGGTCACGATATAATGACACTGTTTGATTTGCCTATCTCACCGATATGTAAGGTATTTAGTTTTGTTTTAATGATTTTGCGGTTAATTAAACTTTCAACAATATTAATAATATGAAACCTAAAACAAAACAAGTATCATACGATAACGGAAGAATGCAAAAATATACAGAAATATAACATTTAAAACAAATCTCTTTCCAATGTCATTTAAAATTGATTTATATTCATAAGAATGATATGTCTTCTACTAAAAATGTTAGTAACTCGAATAGTATGTCCGATGTTTGCCGAACATTTCCGAGTTTTCCTCCATGAAAAACCAATGCACACCTGGGGCACTAAATATATGATTACGTTGTCAATTGTGGTCCGGATATCTTAAACCCAAAATTTTTTGTCTCTTCCACAACAGTAAGTTCAGTTTTGTCTGGTTCTTTGAAGTTTGTTGTTAACATAGAAATTAAAAAAAACTTGGAATTTTTAAATAGTTACTAACAGATAGGCCATTTAAGGTATTCTTTACCCTACTCAACGATTATATTTCCATGAATACCACACCAACAAAAAGAGACAACAAATTCACTAGTTAATATTTATTGTTTTTTTATAAAAGAGAGCTGCCGTTTCAAATTAGAAACTTCCAGAAAACTTGATAGTCGATATGAACACGTAATATATTTATATAACTTATAAAAACAAGTGTCAATTGAGGATGCCACAGTTTGCCATTAGCTGTTTAATTTCGCAATAAAGACAAGAATCCCCTTACGTTTAATGATTTTAAGAAAAATTATTCTCATATTATATCCAGTTATTATTTCAACAAAAGGTATTAATAAAGAAGAAAATGTCCAACAAATCTGTAATCTTTCACGCTTCTTTAAAAAAAAACTCGAGGGAAAACGAATGTGTGTTCGAGTTTTAAAACTATTTATTTACAATTGTAAATGTGGTTCATTTTAATTTAAGCTTTTACGCTTAAAAGATTAAACTATACTCAGGGCAGTAAAAATGAATATTTTTGTATACAACTGTCTTACGGACAACACCTGGTAATTAATGTGGTTTTAATTACATTTCTAATTTAGGGATTGATTACACACTTGCAAAGCATGTAGCTCATTTGTTTATACGTGATCCTGTGTTTCTAACTGATCGAAGTTTTCAGCAACGTGATGAAGGTGATACAGAATTATTTGAGGTAAAAAAGCATATAGTTATTAATTGTAGTAATTTGTAGTAAAAGATAAACATTGCAACCAGAGAATTTTTTCTTTGCATTTTTTTCTTAGTTGTTTCTTTCAATTATATTTCACAGAATGCTAATGTAAACAATATTCGTAAAAGTAGTTTAAACATATAATGAAGAAAGAATAACAGATCACACAAATATAGAGGAATTGATAGCATAAATAACTACCTAAGACTCAGGGGTTGATTTCTTATAATGATAAATTAAATAATGGTGCAGACCATAGAACTTCTAAAGGGATAACATCAACATAGGTACAAAACAAACCCTTTTTGAGTAGTTTAGTAGTTTAGTAGTGCGCGGTCTATGAAATCGGAATAACGATCGCAGGATCTAGAATAGCGTACAAAATGTGAAACATACACATCATACACTGTTGTTGCTGGAATGGTTCTATTACGGTAAGTCTAGTTTTTAATTTTCCTGAGTCTATTTCTAGAAGTAGGTCTAAGTGAGAGGCCGATCAAAGTGTATTTTTAGTGTCTTAAATTTCAAGGTAGATTGAATGCAATAGTCACAAAATTTGACAATGGGAGGGACACACCATTATCAACATTGCAGAATGTTAAATAAAAGGTCTATACCAGTGTCTTTCTTTCTTCATCATCAGGCCTTCTAGAAACTCAACCTCATTAGAGTTCAAAAACAGGTGGGCGAGGAGAGTGGCATAATTTGTACCCATCGGATACCAGCAGTCATATAAACATGAAATACATATTTTATCAATCAGAAAATCTGACATTTGAAAGATTAAATCTTAAGTATATTTATTATTTAATTTTGTGTCATTGATGACGAAATAAGTTCTGTGATGACTAATTAATAGGTTTTTATATTGTCTCATTCCGTTTTTATAAAAGGCAGCTTTTTAAAGCGTAATGGTAGTAGGATTGCTATGTGAACTCTACATGCCTAATTAATTCATTAAACATGTAAATAATGTTTTTGCAAATAAAATAATGTTGTTAGAGGTCTTATCTGACGGCACAACAACACATTTGTCTGTAATGTCTGACATATTACAAGCAACATCAAGAGTACTCTTAAAAGACTAATTCTTATTGGAATTAATTACCTCACTCCACTTGAAAAAGTTATCGACCTTCTCCTGTATTTCTTGCAGTGCACATTTTGCTGACATAAAACCTTCAATTTAAATTTCAAAACATTTCAGGTTCCCCGTTTATGTCCAAAAGCATTATAATTTATCGTTTTAGGTCATTTTGTCAACCAATTGGCAGACAGTGAGACTAAAGCCACCATCTGCAAACGGAAATTATGGATGGAAAATTGAATTTAGACCTATGGAGGTAGGTAAGCCATTAGTGTTGGCCATACTTTGTAGACGTATATTTAAATATTTGAAATTAACTCTCTATTTCTGATGCTATATAAAATTCTTCAACAATTGTTCGTATGGGATGTTGGATCGTTACGGTAGATAACGATACTGTACAGATACATAATTAAAGCAGAAACAAAGTTTTACACTTTAAAAATTGCACAAATATTTCGCCTGACCAACAGGCTTCTTAAGTATTTTTACAACACACTTATTGTATTGTGTATTTACACGATCCCAGTGGACTTACATTATTCCATCTCCAAATGAAAAAATACTCTAAGCATTTACAGTTAAACGCTACTGAGGGGTCTCGAATAAACGAAACGCGCGTCTGGCGTACTAAATTTATCACCTTGGTAAGTTTGATAACATTTTGCTGGAATATTTGAGCAAAGCCAAGTGACAGCTCGTCCCCAGGTAGGGAATGGTTGGGGCAATGTATAAAAGTTTTAAGTTCAGTTAAAGTGAAAATTTTCAAGATCAATATTGTATTATTTGTTTGCGGCATTTATTTATTTTGACACTCAATGATTAATGGCCGTTCGTTGTTCAGTCTGTGTCTATAATTTTGACAAAAACACCGTCATTTGTGTCGTTGCATAATCTTATAGACTTGTATATTATTTTTTGTTTATGTGTATCGCCATGTTTGTCAATCTGATACTAAATAAGTGTACTGGTTAGTAGCTTTCTTTAGACCCTCTATATAATATTTTGAACTACCTGTATTCTGTACTTACACGATCCCAGTGGCCTTATATTATTCCATCCACCAATGAAGAATACTATTATTTCATCTCCTAATGAAGAAATCGAAGCATTTCGAGTTAAACGCCACTGATGAGTCTTGAATAGACGAAACGCGCAATGAATTTATCACCTTGGTAATTTTGATATCATTTTGTTGGAATATATGAGCAAAGCCAAGTAACAGCGCGTCCGCGGGTGGCGGATAGTTGGGGCAATACAAAAAAGTTAAGTTGGAGTGAAAAAATTCAAGATCAATATTTATGACTTGTTACCAGTATTTATTTATATTTACACTCAGTGACTAAGGCCATTCGTTGGTCAGTCTGTGTCTATAATTTTTACAAAAACACCGTCATTTGTATCGTTGCATAATCCTCTAGACTTGTATATGACTTGTTATATATGGTTTGGAATTGTGGACATAGCCACTAATGACATGCAAATGTTTCAAATAGTTGTTGCCTTTATTTTGTTGTCATTTATGTATTAAATAACATGTGTTGATTACACCATGTGTGATAAACACTTTGCCTCGCACATCTATACGTTGATCGTTTTTTTAAAACAGATATATCTCCGTATTGTCGATTGATCGAATGTTTTTGTTGACACCCAGATAGAAATATTTAGTTATTTTCAGGAACCCTAAAGGGGTAATAAATACGATATTAGTGGGAGTCAGCGGGAGACGAGAAGATAATTTTACTTACTAGTGAAAAGTATGAAGCATTCAGTAGGGACGGCGTATTAGCCTTTTGTAGCTGCAACAATGAGATTACCCTTTTTCGAATCTACAATAGTCGTTGACATGCAAGAAACGTTGCACGCCCTAAATACGTTACACACCAGGGTAGCACGGCAGCACGGACCTTACCAATCCGTTAGCTGCAGTGGAACTGCAAAAGTTCCAATGTCATCTCCACCCACCACCTTAGAGCAAAATTTTGCTTGTTCCATGAACATGCACGAAACAACTGCTTTATTAACTTATTTACATCAAAGTAATTTTTAAGAATCCGAAATGATCCTTGATAATATTTGTGGTAATGACGGAGCTCCATTTCGTCTTCAGACAAATCGTTAAAACGATCAGGCATGTTTTACATTTGCAAATGAACTGAATTGGCGTTGTTCTGAAAGAAGGAATAACTGCGCATCAATTTCCAGCACGCAGCACTTTGAACACAAAAGTAGGGTTAACTGTTGCACACCTATGTATATCTTGATTTGTAACAATAAGTTAGAAACTCTGATCAAATAAAAATTAACTACTGCATGTTAAAAACAAATTATTATCTAATGACACAGACAAGCTGTCAAATGATAACACTTAGAGGGGCATGAGGTTTCACCAATTGATTTTAAGTCAAAAATCGATGACTACACATCTACCAAAAGATAATTCAATAATTGTTTGACCTGTTGTTTATCACAGACTATTGTGATTAATGTTTTAAGACACATTCTTGGTATAACTACTTCCTCATTGTGCGTTTGGTGACATGTTTGCATCCTGCTTATATTAAAAAACGTGACCGGCAATCGATGCATCACACGACAATAATGTAAACAGTTCGTATTTTTATTAGAAAACCCGTACAACTCGTTTTGCTTTTTTTGTTTGACATTTTCGACAATTCTCAACAACATAGCTGAAATTTGGTTCATGCAATTTGCTCGATAGAGTTTTTTTTTAGGACAATCTAGCATTTATAACACTGTTGATTTAGACACTATAGTGATAAAAATGAGATCGTTATGGAATAAAACTTTCCTGATTAATTTAACATAGCAACACAGTGCACTTTTTCAACAATATGTTCAGTTTCTAATTTTTGTGTTTTTGGTTATTGTTCCGTGTTTGTATGTATTTATTTTGTAATCGTAGCTCTTTAATTTGTAGCTCTGGTTGTCGGCCCCTGCTTTTCTTGCTATTTTTCTAAATGTCTGATCGTGTAAACTAAACAGTACCATTAATTACAAAATTGCGGGTTTGTTTGTGTGTACTGGTAATAAATTTCTTTTTGTAGGTTCAGTTATCAAGCTTTGAGAATGCGGCATATTGTGTATTTATTGCTCTGTTGTCAAGAATAATATTGTCGGACGGCTTAAATTTTGTCATCCCCATATCAAAGGTATAATTGATTAATCAGTTTGTTAATAAGTGGCATGATAGTTTAAATAACCAGCATGCAAATATACATGTATATTGTAGCAATTTATTTGTGACCAAAAAGTATGAAAATGACAAATTAACCATCAAATCTATTACCGTTTCAAGCAAATCTACCGCACAGAAATACGTGGTTGTCACAAGACTGAATACAAATACAGATAATAGCTGAGGAATCTAATAAAATAACTTCTGTCCCACAGTAAGGTCTACAAATATGCGGAATAAACAAAACCAAAACCGTTGTTCATCCTGTGAGTAAGCTAGAACCGGGCTCCAGTGTTGTTAAGATCTACATATAAAATTATTACGACGCAAACTTTAAAAATGGTCTGCAGTACATGCAAGTCAGTTTCAACCCACATTTCGCTGATCCAATCCAATTCTACCCTACTCTAGAATAACGTGTTTCCTTCTTTCTAGGTTCGTTTATTCTTAGTAGTTGGTAATGATCAATAATAATCTTAAACGTAGGTTTATATATGGGAAAATAAACCAACGGTTAAAAATGAAAGTCCTTGTCACGTAAGCAATTCGCCTTTCATATAAAGATTAAACTTCATATATTTATCCAATTACAAACAAAATCCCTACGAACTAATGAATAGTAAAATCCTTTTAATGAGCCGAAATTATATTTAAAATTAGTAATAATAATAAACATATAACCAGTGTTTTGAATATCTTATGCATTTAAAAATTTGGGTTGTGTGGAGAAAAGCTTATATTTGGGGATTTTGGGATTTTTCCAAAAATAAGAAGTAGCACTTTAACTTTGTTTGAGCATCGACAGTTTTTAATATATTATACTTCATAGATAAGGATAAAGGCACTTAAATAATTTATTTATAAAATAATGTTCAATGAAATGTTCTGAATTTTTTTATAAAAGAAATATTTATACATTTTAGTAAAGGAAATAAAATAAGAATCTCTGAGGTCAATTTGTGTGAAGAAAGTAGTAGGTAATAGGTTGTAATTGCTTAAAAGTATTTTACAATTTAAATTTCTTAGCCAAAATTATATCCGTTAAAAAAAATATTGCCAAGTTTTGCATATATTGGTGTCCTTTACGTAAGAACTTTGTTAATACACCATAATTTATATGTATCACTCTCATATTTAGTTTTAATTTATTATTATTAATTTTACCATAAATGTGATACCTTTTTTTTAGATTTTTACAAAAATGGCGTGTCCTCTATCCCCCAATGTCCGCTTTGGGGTTCAATTATAAGCTTCTCCTAAAATATGAAGTCGGTAACGAACTAATTAATATTTTTTCTCATAACATAATTACATCATGTTGAAAGCAGTCAATCTAATGAAAATTGTTAAAATTTATTACATTTATCTCAAAGACGCATTTTAATGTTTTCACATAAACGCAAGTCAGTCAAAATCGTGAAATTAACATTTTTAGGTAGACGAGAACATGAAAGCCGCATCAAAAAGAGACGCCGTCAATCTTGAGCATTTCAATTTCCGCAATGACGTTTTCACAGGTATTGCCTAACAATAGCTTACTCCATTTAATGTTAAGAATGTTCTGCGAGCAATTGTTATTTTAAATGCAACCCTTGAAACGTTAGATAATAGCAATGTGGGTATAATTTTTTTTGTTTTTCGTTCGTCCTTATAACGTTATTCGATCGTTCGTTAATTTGTTCGTTCGTCCGTTAATTTTTTTTTCGTTTATCCGCATCAGTAAAACAGGTGAATATAAGCGTTTATTCGTTTGTTCACATTCTACACATTCTACAAAAATATAAACATTTTGTTTGATCAGAATAGGAATAAATATTTTAGAATAAATCAAATCTATTGTTATCAAATTCAAATAATGTTCGCAAAATATTTTATTCATGAGAATATATTTTTAATTACATATTTGTATCAAACAATTCAAATATTGTCATCTATTTCATTATGGTAAAACACATTTGTGGAGTTTTAAAAAAAAATATAAACATAAGCCGACTTGTTTATTTGCTATGTGTAAACATACGTATATTCAGTTAATAAATCTGTGTTCTCTTATTTTGAGGTAATATTTCAACCGCTTGACCGGTGTGGAAAATATAGTTCTCGTCACTAGTGAATTTGTTGTTCTCAGCAGTTGATTGGTTTAAAATAATAACGTCATAATAAGAACTAATGACGTCATAAACAAAACACCTTCAATTTACCGCGTATTCAAGTCATGAACGTAAAATTGGGGTTTGGAGAATTTGTACTTTATTTCGCAAATTTACTACTTTTTAAAATTAGAGAAACAGAATCTTACATTAGTACTCTTGAATTATCGGATTTCTCCAATCTCGATAGTTTATTTATGGAAATTTAAGTCCTCGCCAAGGCTCATACTTAAAATTCCATAATTTAACTATCTCGATTGGAGAAATCCGATAAACCACTCGTACCAATGTAAGAGCCTATATTTATCTGCTGAATTATCACTAATATGATCTGATTATTTTTCTTGAATATTATTCTACTTTATTCTATTTCTGAATAATTTATTTTATTATTTAAAAAACTTTTATCAGAATAAATAACTTATCGAACCGATACAATAAAATTGCGGCACTCTACAAACAGGACGTACAATAATCAGAAAGTGTCGACTTGAGAGTTGACAATGGCTAATATAAATTTACGTTTGGTAAACATTTTCGTTGTTACTTTGTCAAAATATTAGTATCTCATACATTTACTTAATAGATACTATCAATTGTTAGGGTTTGAAGACATGATAAATTTGTTTTGTTTTTACCAGATTTCAAAAAAGCAACTCAATATTGCAAAGAACATGTAAGATATGTATAAAACATATACATGTAAATAAAATGTCATCAAAAATAGGATGGTTATCAATTAAAAATAAATCAAGTCTTCATTTGCAGTCAGACATACAAACACGATCAGAGATCTTGTAATAGATGACAAGCATCGAACTAAAAATAATACAGAATACAGTAAAATGACGATGGATCAAATAATAAACGGCACTGTAGGTATTTTACGTGTATAAATCGTTGCATTTATGTAATGTTAAAATGTAACATAGCATGTTTTAAACTCTTGGCGTTATTTGTTTGTAAACTCCATCGTACGCTTTATATCAAATACACATACTTACCCAATACTGCACTGTTACAAGCGAGGTAAATACATAATTTGACTAATGACTGCAGTACAAAGATGGATAAATCAACCATAGGCAAGTAACAGGTAAACTTGTTTGATATAGCAAAGAAACAATTTTATTTCATGTTTTTATCTATGAACTGCGGATAATCACAAATCAAATACACACTGTGTTTATTAGGCGTGTGTTTTTACACAATCACTGCGCTTACAAAAGAGGAGATTATTGAAAATCACAAATCGGTATTGGCATCCTTTGATCTCAAAATCACAGTCGAAGATTGTGATCTCCCTTTATTGTATTGGATTCCTAAACTTCACAAAAATCCATACAAACAGCGTTTCATAGCAGGATCGTCTAAGTGTACTACCAAAACACTATCGCAACTCCTGACCACTATTTTAACAACAGTAAAAACGGGACTTCAAAAATACAGTGACATTTGCTACTCCAGAAGTGGAATAAATGAAATGTGGATATTAAAAAATTCAAAAGACCTGATAGACATCTTGAGGACCCATTGTAACAGCATTAAAACATTTGACTTTTTGACACTCTATACGGCCATCCCTCATACGCAGCTTAAAACCAGGCTAAAAGATCTTATAAAACGCTGCTTTTTCAAGAAAAACGGAAAGAGACGATATAAATACCTGGTAATTAGTCATGACAGATCTTACTTCGTCATCAATGACTCCAAAGCTAATACTAAATATACTGAAGACCAAATCTGTGACATGTTAGATTTTCTAATTGAAAACATATTCGTCATGTTTGGAGGACATGTTTTTCAACAGACTGTTGGTATTCCAATGGGTACTAATTGTGCGCCTCTCCTCGCCGACCTGTTTTTGTACTCCTATGAGGCTGAGTTCCTAGAAGGCCTACTGAAGAAGAAAGAAAAGACTCTGGCCCAGACCTTTAATTTCACATTCCGCGATATTGATGATGTTTTGTCCCGCAACAATGCTAAATTTGGTGACTATTTACATTCAATTTACCCTAACGAGCTTGAAATTAAAGACACCACCAATACACTAAGATCAGCCTCTTACTTCGACCTACTTCTAGAAATAGACTCAGGAAAACTACAAACTAGGCTGTACGACAAGCGCGATGACTTCATCTTCCCAATTGTCAACTTCCCGTTCATCGACAGCAACATTCCAGCAGCTCCAGCGTTAGTCCGAGAATCCTCTGCCGTCCAACTTTTTTTTTTGCGTGGGTCGTCAGAGAGCTCTCCATAAGCAAAACAGCGGATTTTGCGACCCCGGTCTAGGTCGGCACATTTCATCGTGTCAGATTTAATAAAACATTTTCATCCAGTTAATCTATATATAATTCGCTTCTTTAGATATTTTTCTCTAGGAATATAATCGTCATACATTCAATCAAGCTAATTTAAGCACTGGATTTAAGTCACATTGTTGTCACGTGACTTTTTGTTCAAAATGAAAGTGAAATGTAGGAATGTAAGGGTATCGATGGAAATGAGCTTAGAAATGGACTTAAATCATCTTGATTGAAGGTAAAATGATTATATTCCTAGAGAAAAATATCTAAAGAAGCGAATTATATATAGATTAACTGGATGAAAATGTTTTATTAAATCTGAAACGATGAAATGTGCCGACCCAGACCGGTGTCGCAAAATCCGCTGTTTTGCTTATGGAGAGCTCTCTGACATCCCACGCAAAAAAACAGCGTTGGACGGCAGAGGATTCTCGGACTACTCCAGCGTATGGTGTGTACATTTCACAACTTATACGTTATTCTAGATCCTGCGATCGTTATTCAGATTTTCTAGACCGATCACTGCTGTTGACTGCTAAACTACTCAAACAAGGGTTTGTTGTACCTAGGTTGATGTTATCACTCCAGAAGTTCTATGGTCGGCACCACGACTTAATTGATCGTTACGGGAAATCAGTGTCTCAAATACCATCTGACATTTTCGCTGAGTCATAGGTAGTGTTTCCTATTCATGGATTTGACTTTTCCCTAGACAAGACAATGAGTAACTCGACGGGTGTCTAATTAGAGGCAGGCACTGCTTATTCGTCCGGAGCACCTGAGTGCACACATGGTTTTTATTGTGTTCGAGTTACTCTCTTTCTGTGTTTTATGTTTTTGATGTTTGTGTTGTGTTTGTCTATATCCGGATTTGTAACTGTCCCTTGGTTTTTGACTCTTGTTGTTCGGTCGGTATTCTTTGCTACTTTTTTTTTACTTATTGTTGCTTTAATTTAGACAAAATACGTCCGGCTAGATGTTCACCATCAATTATTTAATCTAATGATTTCAGTGAAATTGTCGTTAATGTGTACTAAGATTACATTCTCCGTTATACTAATACCTAACAGATAAACACAATGTCAGCATACATTAAAATAAATTCCTCAGTGTGATTTATTTTATTATGATTATAATATAGAATGCCTACTTTGATTACAGGTTCTTTTTCCTGGAATAATCTCTTTGATGAAATTATATGTTAGCAGTTTAGAGGTGGATTTCAAAACAAAAGAAAGGATAGATAAATACTTAACGTTTATTTCCATGAGAGCTTCAGGTAAAATTAAGATTTCAATGCGATCATGCATTTAAAAATTTCAACTTTCTAGTGGAAAGCATTTTCGAAAGCCTTATAATTTTTGCGACTTTCCGCTGTCCCAGTAGAAAACCTTTTGTATTGCCTTTTCTTCTTATTATTATAATTAGTACTAGAAAGACAGATTTTTTGAACCCGTGGTATTGATTCTGGTAGTTACTTTTATGATAGCAGTATCAGGAACACAACTGTAGGTTAATATGACATTGATGGGTTGCTTTGCATAAATTTGGGGGTCATTGTCTATGAGAAATTTACCAAAAAGTTTATCATCTATACTACTAAAATTATAGACCCACTTTTTTAAGCGCGCATTACAAAACACAGAGAAACAATTTAATAATCGACTTGATCAATATCAACATTAAATATTTTTAACGTGCAACATCAGCTCCATGTAACGGATATATATGTATAAATTGGGGAAATTAAGAATATAGCGTCCAAATAACATTATACATATTGAAGTATGAACTACAGCTATAGACTTCCGTCACGTGAAGCAAGCGAACAGTTCGTTCTTGTTTAAATTCAGCCGGCTCACTTCAAGAAAACGATTGGAATCGAAGGGATTTTCACCAGACATATTTGGTAGGTCTTACGATTTTTTTTTACTGTGGTCAGGTCTAATATGACATTAAAAAAGAAATAAAGTTACGCTTTCACTGATTATAATTTTTCCACGTAATAAATATCTTCCAATTTAACAGTTGCCAGTTGTTTTGTACCACTCACGGGTTTCCTTGCCCCAGAAATAAATTTTTAAATGTAAAGGAGGACCGTATCCGTTGCAAATTTGCGGACGTAATTAATCGTTAATTGCTAATTATTTAAAGCAATAACCTATATTAAAATTAAATATTTTGCATATTCAACATTAACTACATGCAACCTTATATGGGTTAATACTGCGCTATTTCTCTGTGTTTTGTGATGCGCGCTTAAAAATGGGAGTCTATAATTTTAGTAGTATAAATTAAGGCTGTAATGTCACATTCTAATTTTTTCATTTGTGTTGTGTGGATATCCTTTCCTTAACCATATGAGATACAGAACTAAAATGTACATTACTGTCAAGTCTTCAGATGCATATACTTTGAATTATCTTTGTAATGTACTCCCCTGGATGGATTAAATTAATTGTAATACCCATATCTTAATATATTTAACAGATATTGACTAAGAATTTAGGTCACATAGTTTAAGGTCAAAAACCTTTTTTTTCATTTACCATGTTATTTGGATCCTTCTTATAAATGTTGTTTTGTATAAATAAAATTTGTAAATATTTAAATATTAACGGTTAAAGTCATTTAGGTCTGTGAATGTCCAATTTCATAACTTTTTAAAAGAGATCTGAAAGGTGTTTTCTTTTCTTTGTTTTTATCATACCTCATGAATATTAATTAGTATGGTCAATTTCTATTGGTTATATTAGAGTATGTGATTTCAATTATATTTCCACTACATGACCACCAACTCTACTCTAAACGTCAACGTGTGTCCTGTGATAAGTATTTACAGTCAACACATTTCACGACGTGAGACATATTGAGTCAATATTTGTCACATGACATATGTTGACGTTTGTAAATCATATGTCGATAGTTTTTGTCGATTGTCTATTTTTAAAGACAGATTGGTAAGACGATAAATTTCAAGGTCACTTCGAACAATATTGTAAGTTCATTTTAGCTCTAATAAGTGAAACCATTTCATTCTTTCCGTAGAACAAATGAACTTCTATTTAATATAGTTTTTATAAAAAAGATATCGCATATTGTCATTTTAGATCACAAAAAGTTAAAAAGTTTATATTAATATTACAAACATTAAGATAATAACAAAAAAAAGAACACGAAAGAACCTGTCAAAAACAATTCACAAATCAAAGTCAAAGAAAGAGATAAACGCGATAACAACTAAAAATGAAGCCACAACACCAATGGTCTTGAGGTATTACAGGCATTTCATTTGTTTGCATTGAGTTTCAAACATCTCTGTTGATGAGAGCATGCAACTTGAAAACATAAAGCAATTCAAAGTGCAGACTGTATTGCTGGAAACATTGCTTTTCAAGTATTAAATGAGAGTCTTGCATGATGATATTATTATGAACATATGCTGCATTGGGAAACCAAGCACATCAAGAACACCAACAAAAGAAACACATACTACGAAAAAAAAACTCGAAATGACAAACTTTTTTAGTCCTCGGTAATTGATAATCCAGCTCTCTAAGGTCAAAGAATGACTATGAGTTTTGCAACATCAAACTCCAAATAACATTCCGGTCAAAATATTGAATATTAAGTGCACAATTCCACTATGTGACGATGATTCTGAGAAATGTTTATCTAATTTCATTCCGTAGTGTAAGTGGAGGTGTGGATTTGAGATGAGAATCCCTATGGCAAAGTCGATGTTTTGCTATTGGAACTCTAAATATCAATTCAATCAAATTAAAAAATATTATGTGCACAGCGCACTATGTGACAAATTCTACATGTATTATGATGAATTATATTTTCACTCTTGCTTCCTACTGAAATAATTTATTTGAAATAAACTTGGAGAATTTTTCACATTCTTATGAGAATGAAAGAAAAATGTTCTAAATGAAAACTTCAAGAATCATTCTGAAACACTGTTAATGAAAGTGTATTTCAGAAAAGAAATCAGGTCAACAAACAATAATGCAGTATGGCAAGGAATATTAGTTGAACTAAATAGGCAGAAAATTTCACTTTCATAGGAAAAGTTCAAAGAGATAGCTCGGGATATATGTTTATGACTTTGTCGCCGGACAAACACACAGCAAACAATATCAACATACTTTTTTACGCTAAGTAAAACTCAAACTCTGAGTAGAAATCTAACTTAAAGTTTAACTCTGATACATGTAATCAACACGAAGTGTAACTACACGAATTCCAACTCTAACTCAAAATTTAACTCGTTCTCTCACTCGATGATCCACCCCAAGCGTGTGATTGTTTTGGTTTTCTGCTACACTAGGTGTAAATTAAGTAATAAAACGACCACAACAGGCATTTTAAATAATTAGAGACAACACACATTTTTACCTCTGCTGTACGCCCTGTTTAAAAAAAACGCATACCATTATATAGAGATAGCCCATCGACACCGGGGATTTTCTCTTGTTAAATTACATATTTTCTTTGCACGCGGCATTTTGCAATTAGTAAGGAATTAGTGTTGTAATAAACTTTAAAATATGCATGCTTAATCCCCAATTCAAACAAACTTTTTTTAAACAGCAATACGTGCAAGAAGATACATTGACAACAGGCCTTAAGAAACAAAAATGGCTGACTTCCTATGGAAATTCCATCTATCAAAATGAAAATTCAGCCGCATTTCAAAACGCCAATTCACGGTGGAAAAAAATTGTTGATTTCAAAAAGTGTAATATGAGATCTACACGAGGACCATAAACGCGACCAAACGCGGTAGCAGTTTTCCATTTTGGCAGGCAAACACCCGTCGGGAAGACACGGTAAGGTTTACAATAGTTATTGTAAGACTAAGTTACCCAATTTGAACTATTTTTATCAAGCGTAAGTTGACAGGTACATGATAACCGCTGTTGGTTCCTTCTACTTACGCCGTAATAAAATGAAGTAAAATAGTACATCTATTAACATTTGCAAAATGCTATACCTACACTGTCAATGAAAAATAATCTTATAGGGTTCAATGTACCAAATTTTCAACTATTTTTAATTGTATATTTCAGGTGCTGAGCCAACAATAGCACAATCCATTAGGAAATTTGTAATGGCGCATCCAGATTACAAACACGATTCCATCGTGACAGAGTCTGTAAATTATGATTTGCTGAAACACTTGGAAGAGAAAACTAACAACTTTGAAATTAACACAATAATGTGAATAACAATTCAACTTGTTTGATTAATTTGTGCATTTAGTTTTGGTATTTGTGTAGTACTGTTTTTCTTTGCCTTCTAATTCTGCTTTTATATGGGTAACTTTACTTAATTCTCTTATGTTGCAAACAAGTTTATACTTTTTATATATCTATTGTCCCTTCTGGATTAAGAACCAAGGCACGATTAGTATATTTTGGATCTTAACACAATGTCGATCCAAGATCCCAACAAAAACGTGTCTTGAATAATTACTTTATGTTATTCCAAAATATGCCGGATTTTGCACCTTGTATCACGTGTCCTATTATGTTATGTACATTTGTGGTTTTGAATAAATGTGTTGTACCTATAATAAGAGAAATGTATCTGTTTAAGTTAATGTGATCGATTCAAAGCCTTCACTGTGTGTTCAGTGCGTTCCGCAACTTTGAACCCTGTGGAATAAAAAATAGGACACATCTCTGACCTAAAGTAAAGTTTCTCAGAGGGTAAAGGGGTCTTGCAAAGTGCCTTTCTACTCTATTTACAAGTTTATAGTAATATTTACATTGATAACGATAGAAATTAATAGAATTTCATTCTGTTTATTTTATCTGTGTCTTGTTTTTGTGTCCTGGAATATTTTTGTAATCGACGTTCACGTTTTTATTTTTCTTTGCATTTATAGTATAACAATTATCTGATTGGCTAGGTTACACGTAGTTTTTGGCAGTTTATTTTTTCGGTGAATATTGGCTTACAGGTTCTATAAACATAATTTGTTTTGAAACACCGGGTAGGACAAAAAATTGTCGAATACAATAATATCATGTTGATAGAGAATCGCCTACTCTGGCACTTTACTAGTTATTGAAATCAAATGAGCCTGCTAGAGAACCGCCAATAATGGGTACAATCTGGTAAAAAGGATCACCGTTAATTGTTAGAAAACTGGGTAAAAACAGGTAAGCAACTGCAAAAACCAACGACAATCGGCTACAAACTTAAGAAGTAATACATAAGATTGATCGCCGCCTTTATGTGTTAGACACTAGTAAATAGGATGACAGTGGCAAAGAACCGCTGATCATGAATTCAAAAATTGTTAATGCGATCATATCAAATGGCAAGTCAAAACAAAAAAGACAATTCATGTACATGTACAAAACATATAAAATATATCTGTTCTTAATTTTCATTATAAAAATTATACCGGTGAAAACAATGAAGCATAAAGCCTCAATCGGACAACATTCGGATTTAAAGATACATAGCGGTAATGAGTTTCATACCAACATGGCCGCAAGGGATTGCACTCCATTTGTTAGTCAGCCTCACACATTTGTCGCACTTTTTTTAACACTTGCAGATAATAAGCTGATATTAAGTATGTACTTCAACTATCAGTTTTGAATGTCCCGTTCGATCATTTTTAACGATGATGAAATTTAAGCTCAGGAACGTTTTTCTAAACAGTCATTGAGAAAAATAGCAAGGAAACCGAAGGAACAACAGGATCCGAACGTCGTACATCCGGACTTGTACAATGTAATTGTCCTTTTAGGCTCTTGTCGTTCGGTCAATTACCTTAATTATCTTAAATTGTATAGTTTACGATTCGTCTTCGATTTAATTTAAAATGTGTTTTTATTCTCTCCGTACAAATAGAAAAATATATTTGATGTTATTTACCACCAAAAAACTTCATTCCTACGCATAAAATATATTTATCTTATTTTTGTAATCGTACCAGGTTTGGCATAACTGTTAGAAATTTGTTTATAAAAACTCTTAGTCATAAGGTATTCCTCTACTTTCATACGAAGACCACTGTTTAGGCAAAAGCCATCTGGAGTAGTCACAAAGTTAACAACCTTGACGTCAACTTGGTGATTTAATTTGTTCTGATGAGTTCCACACTCTTTATAACTGCCAAAATGAAAATATTTTAGCAATTAGAAGTAAATTTATTCCCTATTATTATTTCCTCAATCCGACATGATTCAAGATGGGAAAAATGTTTTCTTTATGCAACTGTTCACTTTTGAAAAGAGTTTCATGGTTTATAAAACATGTATCAAACCTTTTGAAATAACCTCTTATTATACATGATATATTTGTAATTTCTACTTTGTTACAATTTTGTGTTTCTGTCTTGTTTGTTTACCTGTCCATCTCGTCATTTGTAAACTTTGTTTAATCATGTACCTCATGTTACACTGTATGTGTCTGAGCATTGAATAAAAAGTCTTGAAGTCTTGAAGTCTTGAAGTCTTTACTTGACTACAACTGAAATATGCCATCTGAATCAATTGGTATTCCCCGTTTTAGTAATTATAAATGTATATAAATGTAGGATGAAGGATACGTTTGTTTTAGAAAATATTTACGATATTGAAATGCGTATGAAAATTATTATAAAATGGAGGGAAAGTCAGGGAATGTGAAATATTTGTTTTTTTTTCAAAATATTTTAAAATTATTTCGATTTGCCTTAGATTGCAGGCAAATGATTGATTGAATTTAATGTTTGCTTAATGTCTATCGAGCATTTTCGAGTCTCAAGAAGATATCTAGTTTAACAACAAAAAAGGGAGTTAAATATTGCCTCTGCAACATGCATGGAGTATTGGATTGGGACGGAAACTTTTGCATTTGGTGGCAGATACTCTGAGAATACTTTGTCGAAACCAATGAGATTAAAATCAGTCACACTATCCACTACATGATGCAAATATTTTGGGTCGAGCACTTGGAACCCTCCTTATGTGGTCTCAGCTAGACAATGAGTGAACAAGTATTTCAATGTCTCATTTGAATCCGTCAAAGTGTCAGCTGACAGCAGGCATAAAAGAACACATCTTTTTTTAGCAGTGTCTTTAATTTATAATCGTACACATATATATTCGTGTGTATTTAACAATTGTGAGGTTTTTACAATCAAAACTTGTACCTACAACATCTTCTTTAAACCTGCAAATACGCATTTACAAATTACTATTCAGGTTGTAAAAAAATATTTTTTACTGATGTATTTGTTAAATATCTTATTTATATAAGTTGCTCTAGTAGATTAAGTAAATGTTACAAAAAAGAAAAACAAATATTATAAACAAAGTGCAGTGTTCTTACATTAGATAAATTATCGTGCTTTATGTTGTAATAATAGTTTTTAATCGTAAACTAAATTGATACAATGGAACGTAATCTGGATATAACATGAACATTGGAGATGATGAAAAGAATATACTGATTAAACCTGCGTTATCAAGCAATTATTTAGTTTTTGTTTAACAAAAGGGTAAAATAAACATGTTTAAAAAAAAGATTGTTACGACAAGATTAACATAGGATCTATGTGTATGCCTTTTTGTTCAGATGTTTTTTTTTATGAGAGAATCAATATTTTTTACCTTATTGGAATCATATTGAACCCCATAAAGTGTCAAAGACCATTTCGTCACAGTAACTGAAAAATACCATAATTAAATTCATTAGCTTTAAAAATAACAGCTTCCTGCTTTTATTTTTTAAAGTATTAGCTAACGAAAAACTCACAGAAAAAACGACATAAATTTAACAATAATATATGCCTACTAGAATACTTGTATACGATTATACCAAATATTAGTGTCCATGAAATGAAAAAAGTAACCCATACACGTAAAATCCATGAGTAGCTCCAAGGGAAAAATACACATCCAGAGAAAAAACACAAATGATCATGCAATTACATGTTCACATGTATACATAAAAGGACAATTGCAGGGATCCGAAAGACATCTTATCGAACAAGGACAAACTGACGCAATATTGATGAAGTGCAAGGTCCGTGGATCAATATCTTATTGGTTAAACGGACAAGAACAAGTTAATACACCTTAGATCAACGTATATAGTTACGAAAGAAAATTGAATATGGTGACGAACGAGACATGTTAAGCAATCATGTCGAGCGCACGATTTCCTTTATCTGCATTAAATACAACAAAGGTAAACCATGGTTTTATATTTTTACATCTGTTAACAATCCTACTCAATAATGTAATAGCGACCATAGCGAAAATTTCTAACATCCAAATTATTACCGTATGGCAATACGTATCCGTTATCTCTGACTCACAGGGAAGCTCTGTAGATGTAACCCTGGAACATCCACCAGTATTCATCATGTCAGTCTCTCATTTACACATGTACTTTTATCAACATATTTCACATGTAAAGTTCATACAAATTATCTTAATACCGGATTGAATCGGGTGGTCTAGGACTCTCAACGGAGTGTCTTGTGTGCATTTTGGTTGTTAAAGTAATATCATGGCATGGACTTTATACAGATTACAGATAAAAGCAAAATATTGTCAATATGTTAATAAATTTAATATTATTGTGTTGAGGGAAATACTTTACCTGTAATTTTGCGCATTATCGACCTAAATTCTAATCGCCATCTGCCACATGGATTTTCACCCCACGTTTGTAGAGACTTAAATGTCCACGTAAGGTAACCACTGTTGCGGTGTTTCAGTGCGTCTGCGACTCTAGGTGTTAAAAGGTAGGCTTTTGTTCCGGACGGAGAGTATAAATAAATTTCAACTGAACCTCTGTAGCCTGGTGGGAAAAGAAAAACATTTTATTTATCTAGAAAATATGTATTGAGCAACTTACAATTACGTCTGTCTCGTAAATACCATCAGACATTTTAGCTTAGCCATGGGTAGTCTTTTCTACAGGATTTGAATTTTCCCTGGATGTGATAAAATACCGGATGGATTCGGGTGTATTGGATTTTCCTTACTCACTTTAGTTTGATTTATTTGTCGTTTTGTTTTATTTTTTATTAATCGTACATTTTTCGGTTGCATTGAATTTTCGTTACTAACTTTCAGTTCTATTTTATTTGTCGTGTATGTTTGTTTGAATCCGGACATGTAATCGTCACATGAACGCTCGTGTTGTTTGGTTTGATTACTTATTTTTTCTCACAGAGCACAGTTTCGTAAGTTACTTGAGTACTTTGATCGTGGTTATTTATGACGTCATATCTATTGAAAACAACCTAAAGGCAGGAAAGGCGAATGGTTGATATAGTATCGTTCCAAAGAGGAATAAAGGTGGATCAGAGTCCTCTTGATTGTCCTTTAACATTTATTTTACATTTCAAGTATTAATTTGAATATAAAATTAGAATAGAATAAACTTAATAAATAATTTTCACAATATATACCTTATTTATAGACATTACAAAAAACCCATTTTTTTTTTTTTTTCTTCTATTCAAAAGTAGAGGTTACGCTAAGGGAGATAATTTAACAGATTAAATGTACAATGATCCGTCATGTACAAATTAACATTTCTATATGGAAACAGAAGTTGACACCATTATTTATATATAGTTAGGATAAAGAGAAACCAGGTAAATATAGCTATCGTATACCTAAATTTTAATTACAAAAGAAAGAATTTTTGCCCCTTATGTAGTCCCATATTTTTGCAGAAACATCTACGCATATGCATCAAGTTTATGAAATGATTGAGTAATATCTATATTAAAAAATGTGTGTCCCTTGATTTACCTTGACATCGAGTGACTACTATTTATGGCATACCTTGATTAAAAACAGATTCACAAATTTCTTAATGAAGTCCTTCACAAACTATGGGTAAAACCAGGTGCTTCGGAAGGAAATATATTTTCTACTTTATCATATCAAGATAATTCCAAGTTGCAGTTTATTAACATAGTTTTTAAATCATTGACTTAGATAAAAACAATACATACATGTGATGATAGACTAAATACTAACATTTATTTTATAAATAATATGCAGATAAGGTAAAGGAAGGTTGTATATTTGCGAGCAGTATATCAGCTATATTCAGTATGCACAGTTAACATAAAGCAAATCAATTGGGAAAGATAGACCATTAGGCCATAATTTTGAATGCCACTAGAAAAGTATTGGGTATGAGTAGAGGCGGTCACTGTAGCCTTTTGTAGTGGCTATACAACGAGCCTTCTCCTATCGACACCTATAGAAGGGGTCTTTAGCTCCCCAAACAGGTACCACTATGGTCCGCGGTCAGGCTGTCCGTATTATGACCTAACAAGACCCAACAAGAGGGTCTCCTCCATAGGCCACCCTGGGACGCTCTTGGTTTCTCTGTGGGTACAGCACAGTATGATCAAAGGTAAGAAGTAAAAGTGTTGCAGTATACCCTTTTCACTCCCGTTATCAGGACGACGGCTAGGTTGGAATTGTCTTGTGAAAATAGAATAATCCATAACGGAATGCAAATACCGAGCAGATTGCTCAATCGTATTCGTTTATAGACCAAGTCAGAGCTTATGTCAACGTAAGTAGGGACATAGAAACGAAAAGAGCAAGCAAAGATTGGAAGTTTAAAGTAATACGGGTAGAATGCAATTCACGGAGCTAGAGTGTCGTAGACTTGTCTTAGCCTCTCAGACTAGTGAGTGTATAATTAACTTCGTTAAATGTATGATTGGTTCTGTGTCACACGTGATAGTGGTATAGAAGCATTGCTTTTGTTTACCATTAGCTATTTGACAGTAACAGACAATTGCTTGTTATAGCTATTAGTAGTTTATAGCATAAACATATAGGTAAAACAGCGTTGACCTGGAGACACCTCCAATCCTGACTATTATCAGGTAACGGACAGAGAACTCGCTACAACCCTTTGGTTATACAAAGAAGCCAAAACACGTTACTAATTCAACATTACTAATAAAAATCTGCCTAATTACCAGAATATTGAAAGGCCACTGATACCAGAACATGTTCCAAGAATTGAATCTTCTGACAATTTGTTCCAATAGTCAAGCGCTTTTTACACTTCACTAAAAACGAGTCATTCGCCATGACACTTTCTGTTGATTTTCTAGAAAAGAAATAATAATAATAATAATAATAATAATAATAATAATAATAATAATAATAATATACATTTATTGACTTTGATATAGGTTAATACCTGGTTTTATCAACCCTGAAAAAATTATATCCACCGAGCAAACGGCGAGTGTGGATATTATTTTTGAGAGTTGATAAAACCAGGTATTAACCTATATAAAAGTCGATGAATGTTTTATTATATGACTGTTTTTACTTTTACACTGGATGTCTCTAATAAAATAAGATAACAATAAAAATTTATTTCAACAACAACAACAGTAAACTATCACATTTTAAATTGAAAGAATTTAACATTTTCCAATAAAAATTAATTTTAATATTAAAGCAATTATGAAAAATTGGCAAAAAAGTTCCTGTTTATTGACAGTTGCAAAACTTGTCTTCTGCTCGTCAGCCATTTTGAAACAATGTCAACAAATAGAATGTTTTTAAAACAATGATTTTGATTGGCTGATGTTTTTAATTCAACCAATCAAATTAATGCTTATTTCCTATTGTTGAATTATATTTTTAACTACTGAAAAGTGATAAATATTCTATTTGTAGCTACTCAAAAGTCAAAACTTGTATATCAATCTATTTTTATCTACTTAGGGGTTAACACACTGTCTGCATAATACTTTTCATGATACCCTGGGCCAATCAAAATCGAGATAAATGTTAGTTATATAATAATAATTATTATTATTATTATTATAATAATACATGTGGTAACAATAATATACAAGTAAAAACCCACTCAGTGTTCTGTACAACTCTAGGTCTATGGTCGGTCAAGCTAACTAAAATTCATTATAACCTTTTTTAATGCTTTTGAAGTCGACATAAATGTACTGAATGTGACAGAGTAAAATACTTAATAAAAAAATAAGTAATTTGTTCTTGTCCGATAAATATGATTTAAACAAAAACCGTGCAAATACTACACACTTATACACTTTAATCCTTGGCTTCAAATTTAGCCTAAATAAGTGCATGCATTTTAATCTAGCCAATCTTATTTTGCATTATTCTGTGTTAAATGAATGTTTTCTAACTTTACGTTTTGTTAGTTGTACATAACATATTACAGTATTCTAGATCTTTCGATTTTGCATATCCTTTGTAGTGGGATAGGTTTCCAGTTCTTTGCCATGGTAACCATACTCCCAACGTCAATAAGACCGAATCCCATTCTTGGATGAGCTGCATATAGTAGTTAAAATTAACATTCATGATACATGTAAACATTATTAACATTTTAGACAATAAATATTTAAAATAGAATTGCTGTTATTTCTTATTTAATATTTAACGCAGACAATTTTCCTACAGCTTCCTTCAATGTATAATGAACACGTTGCTGGACATTTTTACCATTTAATATCACGCTATAGCTTAAAGATTTCTTTAGAAACATATTTAGGTGCAATATCTGAATTTAAAATTTATAAAATCTTCAGGCAATACTTTTTCAAATTACAAACGATTTCGATTGACTTCTAATGAAACAAAAACAACTATAGCACGCGTTTTGTCTATTGTTTTGATTTAGTTTGTATTGTTTTATTTAAAAACATTTTAAAATATTGCCTCGGACGTAACTAATTAAATTATTTTTTTACATCCGATATCTCCCGACACCTTCTATTCTAATATCATTATTACCCCGGATTAAGTGTTTCCTAACTGCCTAAGGGGTAAATATTATATACTCTTTATATTTCGGCCTTATATTTCTGAAAGGTTGACTAAACATATAGGAACCCAATCAGAATGGTATCGTTCTGAATATAGCTAGAATATTAGATGTTATTGAAAGTCAAGTCAATCACTAACTTGGACGAGTAAAGATCTGGTTGCAACTAACTTAAACACGAACGAAAAAAAATAAAAGTCATGAAACCCTTAACACATTGAGTAAAAGAAAAACAAATTGAGTACTACTTACTCTGGTAGCCAGCACCATTTGTTTGCCAGTTGTAATCAGGAATCGGATCAATAAGAGTGTGTCTCTTTGATGTTCTAACCAGTAGACTTTGAACGCATCGCCATGTTAGATTGGAACTGCAAATTAAATCACCGAATGTCTACTTAAACAATTTCAGACAAATGCAGCGTCCCTTAATGGAAAATAGTATTAATATCAAACAATTAACTTACTATACAAAACCAGAAAAAACAGTCTAATTTCTTACTAACATGCTTTTCATAGACCGTTGCACAATAAAAAAGACAAACAATATTTGAGGATTATTTAAACACTCTCTATCCGAATAGTATGTTTGGAAGAATTTAATGTGAAAATAAGAAAACAAATATCTATTTAAATTTGTTATTTGTGCTATTTATATGTAGTTGCTACGCCAGATGTAGTGATAAGATAAACAGAAAATAGTCCTTACTTGGCTTCAAGAGCTAATGCAATTGCTCCGCTTACAACAGGACATGCAAACGATGTACCAGTATATCCAGTTCTGCATTCGGAAAATGGTACTGGTACTATCTAAATCATAATACAACAAAAATACATGCATTAATTTTAGGAATGTTTTTTATCATTCAACAAGATATTGCACATTGCTGTTAACAATTACTTTTGTAATCCAGCATTCACCAAAGTTAAGTTATATCGCTAGCTAGTGACCAGTCGTTGGGAGTGTCACTCTCATTGCACTGTAAAGACCTCTTTTAGATTTCGAAAAATAGTAGGTTGATTATAGCCTCTACAACAGACTAAATTCTTGACCTATATCCAATACTCCATGCTTTTTTAATGCCAGTCAAACTTGTGTTCTCTATATCCCATACTACCTCATTTTTCCATTGATTAATTGTTTGTTAACTTGTTCTCATCCTTAGTGAGGCTAAAAGACTGCTCGCTGGAGTTAAAGCAAACATCCAATCAATTAAAGCCTTTTAGGGTAAACTTAAACCCCCAAACAGAGGGTTGGCCTTATTCTTCATCTGAAATCGCGCTGGGCAGTGTTGTGGGTTTCCACCGGCAACTGTCTCCAATGTCCAGAAGTAGGATTCTCCAATGTCCAGAAGTAAGATATCAAAATAATAATAAAACTTATTTTTAAAGAACAAAACACACCTGTAATTGTTAAAACATACAAAACTACCAACTATACGAGGTGTCATAATTTATAATACGCCTAACTAAATTTAATACTAAAGCTGAGAATGTCGATTCTTTTTTCATAATAAGAAGTTAGAATTTCTTACTTAAGAATTCTGCACACAGTACCACCGGTTTTCAGTTTCATATCACACAGCATAGTATCTAATCAAATGGTGTTTTATATCTATTAAGATATTTGTGTAGGGACTGATAATTCGTCTTATAGTATCTACTATAGTGCGCATGCTGTTTTTTCACAAATGGTCACTAACGTGTTAGAAACATGACACTCCCCAAACACAGAAATTTACTACGGCCTTTTGTTTTATAACCTAACAACAGTACAATGGGTCTTTCAATATCCGTGGCAAGGTATATTCCGAAATATGAATGGCCCGTCTCAGTCTTTGTAGAATACCAATAAAATTTGTACGAGGTTTGATTTGTGACCTGGCACACTTTGTCAATCGCCTCAGTACACACCATTTGGACTGGTTCTTTGACTGTTACCAGTGCTTGACCTACGTAGCATCCAGGCGTGTCCATATTTGGTGGATAGATAAAGCACACAAATTACGGTTTCTTTATTTATAATAGGTCTTTAATCCTTGTCAATATTGTTGTAATTAACAGCGTGCAAGAAAACAGTCAGTCTCAAATTCACGACCCGAGGATTTTAATTTGGTCAATTAGTAGATATATCATCAAATAAATACCTACCCCACACCACTCTCATAAAACAATTAAAACTACTTTGACACAATATAATGCGCTAACAAATGGCATTTCATTTTAAGGTATCATGTATTCAATAATTTAATAGAATACAGTAACCTAATTTATATTCATTTTATTTTACATGATGATATCAAATATGAAATTACAGTTGCACTTGTATTGTTTTTCTTATGTACACATCCCGTCGTGTAATATATTAATGTAATAAAATTATAAATTAATAGCGAGCCTTACCACGCCTTGAACGGATATTCCAACGTCTCCTCCATAAGCTACAACCATTATAGAGGATCCTACTTGTGCATAGCTAGCGGGACCATTCAGTGTGGCACTCGATATTGCAATGGTATATATGCTACTGCAGAAACCAAAGGCATTCGTGTTGTCTCGAGCATTGAAGTTTCCGGCAGCGAAAACATAAATATTACCTTTACCATCTCTACCCTAAAACATAAATGACATAAAATTTAAGATTTACGTGACCACACCACTTTACCGCTGTTTATTATAACATCTTTGTTTTAAATGCAATGTTGGCCGTAAAGCATAATTAAGTCCCAATTGGTTTTGTTTCAGTAGTACATAATACGACGTTTATAATTTAAACATGATGTATCTAATGTGGATGTTGCACGCCGAAATATTTATGTTATATTTACGATAGAATTTGAGGATTTAGACATGTAAACTTTGGAACGCGAAGAATGAACGTGTTTATTTGTTTAACGAGGAAGGCTATAAATGACTTTTATAATACACAAACTCCTGTATTCCACCTAGTAATAATTGGCGACAACAAGGAGGATGTTGCTTTAAATCGTGTAACCGAAATTTGACCAATTAAGCTGTTAAGTAAAAAGCTGATATTCAAAGCTTGTGCTATCGTTTCGCGGGGAAAACACAATAACATTTGACTAAATTACTGTCCAGCTGTTCTATGCAACAACAGTTCTATATATAGGTACCTGTTTTCTCCTCGGGTGTCGTGGAGACGCGTGACCTTGCATGCAATATAATTAATTTGTTGGTTTTTTTTTAAGCATACATGCTTATCTTTTCTCGTTTTTTCATAAAAAGGTCCACACAGAAACAAACTTATTTATTCATGTTACACATCCTTTTATTGGTCTTGTGTTGAATAAATATTCGAGATGTTTTTTGTATGAGTTGTCTCTAAGTTATACATATATATAAGAAAAAACTACACATAATGTATTTTTTTCTGTTTACATCAAATATTCGAAATATATTTACGGCTCAGTCGTAAAGGCTTTTATTTTCTTGACAATGACAACCGATTTGAAATATCGAGATTACAGCGCATTTACATATAAATCCGAACCTAGACTATATTCATCCTTAGATACATATTTTTGTATCTTTAATTAAAATTGCAGATAATGTGTCAAAATTACAAACACAAAACAAAATCACTGGATACCCATCGAAACGATGACAGAAGTGAAATGCGTTGAAATACAACACAACACTGCTAATTGAGGCGATGAGAAACTAAAGACATGTTTGTAAATTGTATAATTCCCCGATATTTAGTCCCTCATTTTTTGTGTTTTTTATAATTTGTTTGTAGATTTAATGCAAATACTGAGGTTTTACATAAATTTATTTAAACGAGCAGTTACATATTGAATATACAGTTTTATGAAAGTTTAAGAATTTATTTTAAAATGAAAACTGACAGTATAATTTATATATTGAATGACACACACAAATTGAGACAGAAATGCACGTGTTTGCCAGTACTGTCAAACTGATATTGAAGATGCGTTTCATTTTATCTTTATTTGTCCTTTATATAAGAATTTCCGTTGTCAATTGATAAAACCATATTATTGGACAAAGCCATCTGTATGTAAACTTGTGCAATTACTTAATACTAATAGTATCGGGGAATTGTGTAACCTCGGTAAATACATATATAAAGCGTTTAAATTGAGAGACAGTGTTATTTAGAAAAATTTGAATCAATGTTTTTCTGTGTAATTGAGATCTTCGGTACATTGCTATATTTTTGTCTTGCCTTTTATTTTTCATTGTCACACATAAATCGTCCGCATCTTCTGTCTTAATTTGTCTGTACCCATATGTTGTACAACATTTGGTAATAAAGAATAATAATAAATAATTAGACTCTGAAGAATATTGTAATTAAATAATACTTACCAGTTTACTTCCTTCTTCTAAAACGGCTTCAGTCATTTCTCCAATTGGATAAAACCCGAACGGACTCCCTGGGCCCCAGCTATTACTATAAATGGCAATGATATCTTTTTTATGCGAGAAGATGGAAGAAAAGTAATGATCTGACACCGAAATACCATGATCTTTAAAAATATTAAAACCTAAAAAACAAAGAATAATCAGCTTAATACCTTTACATTTTTATAAATTTCATGCAAGTCGGGAAATTCGAAGTTATAAGTTTGAAAATGTACATGCAAAACTAAATATGAATAAGAAAAAATACATTTGAGAGTCCATCAACATTTTGTACACATAATTTATTTGATACTACTATTAAATATTATTAGAGAGGCTTTATCAACCAGAAAGCATATGTTCCGGTAACGAACCCCGACTGGAGTATGAAAACGTGCATTTTTATGTAACCACCATGTATAGCTTCCAATAGTTTGTTAACGAATAAATCGGAAAGGTGTCGATGTTATTCATATTACTAATGTTACTAAAGAGAAAAATATGCAAAGTTACCCCTAATGAGCAGGCGTTTGTAAAAGACTGTCAGTCGATCAAATTGTGTCGAAAACCAATATAAAAATATAAGTTTAGATTACACAAATGCTAGGATAGGAAGACGCCTAATAAATATTGTTGGTTTTAAAGTTACGGAATTTCATAATAAAGATTGACAAATTGTTATAAGTGATAAGTATTATGGAGAAAGAGAATTAAGGTTCATTTTGCCTATAAAGTTCCATTTTATTACTTCGCAATGGGGTAAATAAAACACATAAATAAATATTATTATTGTCAATAATTTGGTTTATTTAATCACAAGAACATTAGTTATAATAAAAGTATGTACATGATTAAATATGAGACAAAAGATTGTTACATGTGCGTAATATTCGGAGAATTGTTGTTAGCGAATAACTATAATTAGGACTGTTCTAGCATATGTTTTCGCATATAATTAAAAATCAGTTTGATTTATTTAATTAAAAAAATTAAATTAAAATCCACAACAACAAAAGCAGGTAAAAATTGTAGAAAACAGTCCATTCAACGACAGTAAATCTATCTTTATAAATAAACTTTGAACGGTTTGTCATCGTCCGAATTTTAATCTTCTCTTAAACATTGGGCTCGTCGAAACCAAACTTGGTCTCTATGTTCATTGGATTGTCTTATACAAAGTTTTTTTTAAATTATTTTTTTTTATATTAATTACTCATTTAAAATAGCCGACATCGTAGGACTTAGCTTAAAACAAGACCCGATTTGAAAAACGTTCAAATGACTTCTTCTTAGAGACCATGCAAAGCTGATCGATGCCATATTGTATGTTAATTGTTATTTGAACAGCCAATTCATCTTCTCCTACCGCAGGTCGGGGGTTTTCTCCGGGTACTCCGGCTTCCTCCCCAAATAAAAACTGGACGCCATGATATAGCTGAAAAAGGCTGAAAGTGGCGTTAAACACCATCAAACAAAAAAAAACAAAAAACAATTCATCTTCAAAGTGTGCTGAGTTTAATCGGGAACGGTTCCGGGTTTCGACCCAAAGAGCTGCCCAGCACGCACATCGCCTGGTGACAGATAGTTTAGGCTAACTTGTTGGGGAAGGGTGTCCAGAAGACTTAACCACGGACCGTATTGGACGCCATGTTTTGAAACTGTCCCACTCGGTATTTCCTGCTCCTGGCGCGATAAAGACAAATTGTATACATTTCGAAAAAAGGCTCCACAATCTACTCCATTGCATTACTCAATATTGGTAGCTGGACGTCAAGCAAATTACAAACCTTGTAGATTAATTGAATGATTGAATGAGCCCTTGCCAAGCCATGGAAACCCTCCAAGTTTGGTCTAAGCAAACACATTTGGTCCTCTAAGGAAGCAGCAGTCTTCAGTTAGAGGTTGATTAATGTCTGATTAACATGTTTCGTGCACTTGTCCAATACAAATCAAATATGCTTATCTTGTTTACGATAAAGCTGAAAATAATGGACTTTTATTTAACATAGAATCCAATATCTTACCGACAACTGTAGCTTCAATAGCTTACCGACAACTGTAGCTTCAATAGCTTACCGACATCTGTAGCTTTAATAGCTTACCGACAGCTGTATCTTCAATAGCTTACCGACAACTGTAGCTTCAATAGCTTACCGACAACTGTAGCTTCAATAGCTTACCGACAACTGTAGCTTCAATAGCTTACCGACAACTGTATCTTCAATAGCTTACGGACAACTGTATCTTCAATAGCTTACGGACAACTGTAGCTTCAATAGCTTACCGACAACTGTAGATTCAATATCTTACCGACAACAGCATCTTCAATAACTTACCGACAACTGTAGCTTCAATAGCTTACTGACAATTGTAGCTTTAATAGTTTAACAACTGTAGCTTCAATAGCTTACCGACAACTGTATCTTCAATAATTTAACGATAACTGTATCTTCAATAGCTTACCGACAACTTTAGCTTCATATGCAACACCAACTGTACATATGTTATTGCCAGCCTCCGATACTATCATGCCAGCTACTGCTGTCCCATGACTAGATGAGAAAAAAAATTTAAACTCCACTTTTAGCCATTTCAAGGCGTCCAGTTTGTATTTAGTGAGGCAGGAGGAATAATTGTGAAAACCTCAGACCTTTGGGAGGAAATACTGACAATCGTAGTCCACTAGGTTATAGTCGGGCACTACCTTTCGGCAGCAAAACTCGAACCCACAACTTAAGTGTTGAAAGACATTGTTATTATCTAAAAGACAGATGATAACTAACTAAACCAACAACGCAAACCAAAATGAATTGACAATTTGTCGAACTTTTTCAGTATTAAACTCCTGTGATTGATTCTTTTTGAAACGAAAATATCTTTGCAATTGTTGAGGACAATACTACATTTAAATTATAATAATACTCTTATTGATACACTTCTATTTAATATCTATATTGATTTCTATTGATTTGTATTTACCTATGCAATATGGGAATTTTTTGAACCGAAATGTTGAAAATTTGCTTTTTTTTGGCTCATGCCCACAACTTCTTACCCCGCTTTAACTAGTTTCAAATGCTTTATATTGAATAGACAAATGTGTTTATACCTATGTAAAATACATGCCAATGGCCGTTTTATAGGCATGCTAAAATTCAATGTGTAGTTATTTGTTAAACGTCCAAGCAGTATTTCAGCTATATGTCAGGACGACAACAAATTAAGGCAATGAATTCTGGCTGATTTTTCGGATGTTTTCAATAAGTAACACGTATAACGAAAAATAAAAGAAAGCCGATAAAAATTTTCATGATCGGACACTTGTATTCGGTTGTTGTTCATTGTATAAAAAATACAAAATTATGTAAAATATAACTCGGTCTCTTCTACCTCTTAAAGTATTAAAACTTGTTTGTAAAGCAGTGGTCAAATCTCATCAAGTTTAATATGAACTTCTGAGATTCCTGCCACTCTGCAATAAACTCAAACACATATTTAAAAATAGACGTATAAATACAATGTCGAGTTATAAATTTAGTAGGTCACACGTGCGTTAAAATCAGTAAACGGAGTATCATTAAAAATCATTTAAATTATACGCTGTTAATCAAAGACACATATTGCCTGCTGAACGTTAAACAACAACCAATCAATCAATCAATCAATCAATCAATCAAAGACACGTTGACTTAAAGGTTGAATGATTTTGATTTGAGTGACATGAGAGGTAACGATCAATTGAAATAAAAATTATTTGTTTTTACCTAAAATCTGCATTTTCTGGCTTGGGATCATCGTCTTTGTTCCAGAAATCATAATCTATATCTGTTCGCTAAATAACAACAGCAAAAACGTGTAAATGCGTCAATAATTTCAATAATGCAACATGTTACTGCAGATTTTAATATCAATATTAACAAAGATATTGCCAGAAAATTTTATTTATTTATTTATTTATTTATTTATTTATTTATTTATTTATTTATTTATTATTTATTTATTTATTTATTTATTTATTTATTTATTTATTTATTTATTTATTTATTTATTTATTTATTTATTTATTTAATATTTATTTAATATTTGAAAAAAATAGTTAGTTTATATGTAAGATTTTATTTTAAAATCATTTGGAGTAGATTTATTTAGTCTTAAATTAAATAATATTTAGTGTTATTAATTATTTTTTATCTTGTGTCGTCTTTGTCTTGCTTGTAAAATTGTTTTCCATATTAACAATGTGTTTGATCAGTCTCAGCATTGTCTGTTTAACTTCATATTGCATTTGCAACATCTTGGGATATATTGGAAATTAAAAAACTACATCAATAGTGAAATAAATAAATAATTTCCAGAACACTAAAACATCGTGTTCTATCTGACATAGTGGAAGAAAAACTGCATTTTTAAGTGAAACCTGTTTCAACATTGGTCATCGGACATTGTTGCTGTTTTCTAATTTTATTTTTAACTAACAAACTGAACTGATAATAGCGCCTATTTGTTACATTTGTAATTGATTTGAAGGCACATAATGTTGTATTTGAACGCTATAAGCCAGCAGTGTAGGCCCTTGTATATGACCTTTCTTTTGCGTTAATTGTTTTCTTTTTGTCGTTTATTAATTATATTACTTGGTATTGATTTCACTCTTAAGAAATTTACAATATTTCTGACAAGATCTGTATGATTTGTATCCAGGTACTGGTCTACAACAGCAACTATGACTCCTTTTCCTGAATACCCAAGAGCCCAGGCGTCTGGGATTCTTTGTGAAGGGGCATATTTACCATTCTGAAAAACAAAGAAACATTCTATTGTAAGGACTGTATATTTGAACAAAACAATTCGTAGGTTGTTTTTTAACTAAATATAATAGATTCACTTTCATCACGTTATGTAAGATCAGCTAGCACGAAACATAAAAAAAACCTTATTTATCGTTGATTTGATTGATTGATTGATTGGTTGATTGGCTGCTTAAAGTTCAGGGAACTATTCTGTTCAGGTCCATCAGCGCTCACCATTCTAGAACTAACGTTGAATACTTTAAACAAAAATATAACTGACAGTCATTTTAAACTATACACAAGTATTTTGTATCAAACATTTAAATTAAATGCGAACTCGCGATTTATGTATGGTTTGGTCAATTTGGTGTTTTTTCTTTTCACGTTTAATTAACTTCGCTGCATCTCAGAAAAATGCGATTTACCAAGTACCAGAACTTCTTATCAGCTATTTCTGTAGGATCTACTGCTGATACTTTAAAGTTAAAGAAGCTCAACACTTTAACTGACAGTACCTGTAAAACAAAAATGATAAAAAATAGTGGCATGTGTGGCACCCAACTGATTTCATATATCTCTCCATATTTACTGTATAAATTTTCAGAAAACAGAAAAAAAATCCACAAATGTATATGTTTTTATTGAATATGTTTACCTAACTTTACATACATTTATATTGTTCTGTCCACTTGTCGAACTGGATAATTGACGCAAATAAATTATTCAGCCCAACATAACGGAATATTATATGTATGAACATTTAATCTGACATTAAGTAATCAAGTGATCGTGTCCTTGTTTTGTTTCTTTCTAATATACACTGCAATATCTATGCTTATTTTTTTTTCTTTGTGCATTTTTTCACCTAATCTAACATTTTTACTGTCTTTAAAGAAGTAATGACACCGTTGAAATTATATAATTTTTTTTTAAGATATACCCATCCGTATCAATTTATGAGAACTGTGTCATGTTTTACATTCTCAGGTGCATATTTTATTCATAAGTTATAAATCTCCTGTATTACCCTCGGGTCATCTTTAAGCGACTTGACATCTGGATCCTCAGTCGTTGATTCCACGATTATTTCATCGGGTCTTTTTAATTTTAGGACAAAAAATACTTTTTTTCCGATTGTTTTCTGCAATAATATTAACTAATAACTTTAACATTAAGAATTATCTTTATCTCTAAGAAACCAATAGCAGAAAAAACTTTGAATGTATCAAAAACACACTACATACAATAAAACATTGTTAAAGATGATTACTTGACCTATTTAAAATGATAACCTGAGTAACCAGAAGAACTCCAACTTTCCGCAGAAAACTGAAAACCCTTGCAAATTAAGATTCGTGCACTTTTCTCAATGTCAGGCTTGAAAGTCAACCTATCTTAAACACAAACTTATCATTGCCCAAAACCCTTGTTGGGTACATCTGGTACCCCTGTCCTAACTTCTAACGATATTTAGCATTCTGTTCCGCTTTACGACACATTGCAGAATACCATATTTGCATGTGACGTCAGGCTATCACTAGAATACACGCCGAAAATTTCTAGTCATAAATCATCTAAAAGAGCACTTTGTTCATGTTTTTTTAAGTGTAAAATGTATCATAAGGTTGCAATATAGAACAACCTTCGTAGAGTGTAAGAAAATATAATATCTCAGCGAAATATGTGAGCATTTCTCAAGAGACCATCGCATTTCTACCCGTTTCTAGGATTCGTAAAAAACAAACTTGATATTTTTTATAATATGCGAATATTGTATATTTCTCTCTTTCTGGGTATATTAATCAATGCTGAGCAACCATTCAATACGTCAATAATTAACATTACGCTTTTATTTGCGATCTTCATAGTTTTCAGTGGTTTGTTCATTGATTATTGACTGTCTTTGTTGACTTCTTGTTATTTCGGCTATACGTATAGTTTTTATTATACAGTTATTTCATATTTGATTTGGAGATAGTCCAACTGTTGGCCTGAGGTGGAGTGGATAGTGTTTGCAACAGTTTAAAACACTATCCCCGATACCGATAGACAACTGTTTGACTGTTCTCAAATCACATATGAAATAACTGTTTTATTACCTGATCAATTACTGTTTTAACTTTACCTGCAGACAAAAAAAGAACAAGAAACAGTTTTAAATTAACAATCTTTTAAATTTGTCACATAGCCAACATTTTATGTATGTAACATATTGTTTTTCTCTGTTATTTCATCAAAAAAAGAGGAAACAGTCATTTTGCTATTTTTAACTGACGAAACTGTAATTTGTTAAAATACTTCACCAGATTATTTATGGAGAAATAGTCATTTGATTCTACCAAAACAATTTAATTCGACCACATAAACGTAAGGGCATAAAGTCATTTTTTGTTTCTTTACTGTTCCAGGAATCAGGTATAAATGTAGTTTGGTACCATTTCAATAAAGATCTCATTTTTAGATCATTTTTTTTAGATTTTAGATAAAATACCGTTTTAAATAAGTCAAAAGTTTAGCTAACATAAAACTCCATTCCATCCTATTGCTTTACAGTAATACAAATTATCTCCGGTTAATACATAAACATGAGATGTGAGTTGAGGTGGTTACGGCAAGTCATACCTACATTTTACTGTTTGATTGATATAACCCCTTCTTCATGTTAGTGAGGATGCGTGATGTACGATTGCACATCAAACAGTAATCGGTTTTGGATGGCAAATAGTTAACGTCCCACGTTAATAAGCAAACCTAATAATGGGTAAAATCAAGATTAAGAATTATATTGCTAGCTCAACCCATGCAAAATAGTTTCTTTTAATTTTTTTTACAAATTAAATAACAAGTTATCTGATGCTTTATCAGTTAGAAGAGATTACTTTGCAAAACCATCTATTAGAAATAAAGGACATATACAAAACATTTCGCCATATTTGTGCTCCGGCATATATAATTGTTGAGTTGCATGGAATTGAGGGTTTTTTATTTTATAAGTAACGTAGCATTGTAAAAACATTTTTGCTTTTTATTTCTAACTTGCATATCTAAACTACTAAGCCAATGAGCTATAGACCATTCTTCACTAGGTAATACGGTACATGTATATTAAACATTTATCAGATTTGAAACTATATTCTGAACATTGAAGCCATTTTTTTCATGCGATTTAAATTGGATTTAATTAATTGTTTAAAATTATTTATGCACTTTGTTTTTCCTGTTTTTTTTTACCTTTTCATTCAATTCGAATTTCTTGTCCTTAAGGACGTCGTCTATAGTTTCTGATTTCTTCAGTCGAACAACCACTTTATATGTTGTAGGTTCAAACGCTGCCATATCGCTTAGATTTTCTGAAATATCAGTCATTGATAAATCTCCAAACGCGGATTTAAAATCATCATCGATAATATTTTCAACATTTTCTGAATCTATTTCAATTGCACAAAATGCAGTAATAAAAAGTAATATTCCCTTCATAATGTACAATGACATCAACTACAGGCCTGGTTGTAATTTGAAAAAATAATTAAATACTATTTATACACGTGGTATTTTTAAAAATATATCATTTGTATTAATTTGAAAGATGTAAAAGCGTTCCATGATTGAAAACGCAAATTAATATTAATGTTATTATTATAGTCATCATTTAATCATTTGACAAAAACAGATGTTTTTCACCCATCCAAAAGCATGAATCCGTCATTAGCTTGGTAACCGTCAGCAATCAGTCCGATTAGTGTAACTCAGAATCTGTCATTAAAGTATATACATTTATCGATCAGTTTTTTAAGGAATACATATAATTTAATAATTTTAAAAATAAAACAAATTTTGTTTTAACATTTTTATTATTTTATTGTATATAAAAGCTTTCATTGGATTTCAAAGATTTTATCTAAAGCGATATTGAAAAGATCACAGATTATATCCAATGAAATAGATATCAAATACATTACATTGATGTGTTCAATTCTCACTGCAGGAGGGGTGTACTCGACCCCAATTTTAATTGACAAGGATTACCAGTTTTCCTACAGCAGGTCGGGGGTTCTCTCCGGTTACTCCAGCTTCCTCCCCCAATAAAATCTGGACGCCATGATATAGCTGAAAAATTGCTGAAAGTGGCGTTAAAACACCATTCAAACAAACAAACAAAAAATAAATTGACATTTATGACCATTCAAACACCTGCAGTGGAGAATGTGCTCTTGATCAGGTCACACTTATTTTGACAAATGATTGCTTTCATAAACCAGCGTATCGGTTTAATAACACTAAATCTGAGATCAATTTCAAATTTCTTTAACTTTTTGTAATTTTGAGAAATTTTGTAACCTCGTCAATTCTAAAACTGACTTTTTATACTTTGTCAATTTTAAGATCAAAAGGTAGTAGATAGCCAGTCAGTACATCCTGATGGCACATAGCCAACGCTCTGTATAACCTATCTGTAATGGGTTCATGCCAATCAGCAATAAAAACATCAACTAGTGGTTTTTGGCGGTAAAGCAACTTCACCAGTGTTGTCATTAATATATTATTGTAATGTGATTTGTATATTTAGAAATACGTATATTTGATTGGTCGAAAATACTTTAGGTAGAAATTTTCAACAAAACTTTTTTTTGATAAATGAAGTTGTCTAATTTATTGTTGGATAGATAATGTTGAGTGCATAACCAGTGTAAACAAAGGTGGTGGCATTGCATATCTACAGCAAAAATGTCACTAAGACGAATTGACATTATTAAAACTGTTCTTGCTATCGTGTGAAAAAAAATATCATAAATTTAAGTAAAAGCTTAGTTATGGAATTGAGATTATCTTAGGCAAATTAATATCTTAATAAATTTTAAAGAATTATAAGTATTAAAACCCTTATTTTTGTGAGCGAGTTGGTTTTGTGGACATACTGATTTCAGGTGTAGCAAGGACTCTCAAATATTAAATCTTTCATGAAGTTAGAACTGAAAGTTTTATGACACTGTTCTGTTTTCCCTGCGTAAATTAAATGACGCCAAACTTACAAATTGTCAGTAAAGCAATGATGGTCTGTCGAAGCTATTTCATCTTGCATGAACCTTTAATGTCCCTTGTTCAATCGCCGCCCGGAATCATCTTGGATGTTGTGTTCTTCTACACATTTTTCAATTCGTTCGATAAACTGTCCATGTTTTGGCAAATCTTCGGTTTCATAGATCACAGTTGTGATATTATAGTATTATCATTGCTTAAGATATAACAATTTAATAGTTTATATTTGTTGTAATTTGTCATACTTTTTATGTAGTTTGTACCGTCCGCGTTTTATGAAGGCAGATTTAAGGCTTCGAATGGTAGATTTGTTGATGTGACTTTCCAAGTTCATTGCTAGATTTTCTAGTTGTGCTTTGAACACCATTTTTAATTGCGTACGTATCTCGCCATTGTTATCTGGGGAATAGTTGTTGCACACTTTTCGTTTACATTGTGTAAATCCCTTTTCAACTGGCGAATTGTCATTTATTACATTTGGAAGCAAACGTGATGACAGACAGTCTGCACATCTAATACAAAACTAGATCAAGAAGTCATATCAAAGTTTATCAAAGTTCAGTAAAATGCTAAGCATTTTAAAAATTCCACATATTTCTACTAAATATTTGAATACCATTTCATTTCTATTTATTATTTGTATGGCCTCATCAAGAAATGTTTAGTTTTATGCTCGGTTTGATGGTTACTTATTTAGTCAGAACTAACACAAATTTGAATTGAAAAGTTCAGTTATTATTAATTGACTAAATTATCTAAACATACTACACAAATCATAGTCTAAAGTTAAATGAAACACATAAAATACATTTGAATAAGAAATACATATTGATAAGAACAATATGTATCTGCAATATTACAAAAAACCGACCAAGATAAGGGGTAAAATAGCCACCATATTGTGGGTTAGACATATTTTTAACTTAATCTTCACTGTCATTATATATTTATAGTTTCGTATACAGTGAAAATGTTGAGCTTGAAAAAGAATTCATAAAAGCGTGGTTCTGCGGAATTTATTAGTTTACATATAAATTAGGAAATAAGAAAGATCGAATAAATCAATTTCATTATAAGCCTCTATCATAACATCATTTTGTGGAGAAAGAGCCCTCCCATTCCTGGGACAAAAACCCTGCCATAATGTCATCTGTGATTTAACGGAAAGTATATGTAAACCAATATTGCCTAGAGATATTGATGATTAAATATAAGAGGGTGTGTTGCTATTTTCTGCATTCAGCACGTTATACAACAAGAACTGCTGGGGCCTCAATGGCCAAATGGTTATTGCAGTTCGTCTTCTCTTGATCAGTAGTCTGTTATCATGCGGTTGCGGGTTCTAGTGCGACTCCGGGCAGGATGCACTATACTCCTATCTTAATTGACAATGATGCCAGTTTCCTACCGAAGGTTGGGGTATTCTCTTGGTACTCCGGCTTCCTCTCCCAATAAAAACTGAACTCAATGATATAACTGAAATATTGCTCAAAGTGGCGTTAAACGACATTCAAAGAAACAAACAAGAACTCTTACCCGTTTGGTCATTTCCAATTGATCTTATACTAAGAACGTGACACTAGATATATATATATACGTCTACAAATTAAGCCCAACACTGTTAGAATTAGATTTTTAACACTGACAAATTTTAGTTTTCTCTCATCGGGATTCGAACTCACACCGTTGTGATGTTAGATTTTAAACACTGTCAAATCTTAGTTTTCCATCAGCGGGATTCGAACTCACACCGTTCACGTCCAGAAGATTATACAAATCTCTATGTACGTGGAAGATAATAAGTAGCAATTTTACAAGGTAATCGGCTATGAATTAAATTGAACCAATCATATCCGTTTTACACCAGTATAGTATATTGTAGTGCCTCTCGTTGGAGGTTTTCAGTTGTCTTGTATATAGTATGTGGTGAGTCACGCTTATTGCACGATAAAGTCCTCAAAGTAAGCTCATTGTTGTCGCCACAAAAGTCAAATATTTGTTCCATGGCTTTTCCTTGTAGAAATAATGTTTGTCCTAACGAAAGTTGGAGAGTGGCACTCTCTATGCATAATAAAACTCCTTTTGTAGAAAAGAGTAAAGTCAGTGTACCGCTAAAAATGCTAAATTTTCGATACCCTATCCAGGACACAAATTTTTAGTTTATTGGATTATTGTGCGTTTGGTAGTTTTTGTCTTCGATATAACGGAAATACTGCTCGCGCGGCTTTTACCATTCATTCAAGCCAATAAAACTCACTTGGTGCTACTCTTGGTTATTCAATTATTTATTTGATGTTGATATGTTTAGTATTGTTTTCGTACAACCGATGTAATATGATACTTAATAGTTCACGTTTGTGATAAATTAACGATAAACTAACGCCATTAATATGATATTGTATATTTTATTACACACATAAAAAGTACATGCAAAACATGATATAAACATGATTTTTTTATGTTTCATTAAAGGATATGGATACACGACTTGACATTTCTTAAAATATTTATCCAATACAGATATTTAACAAACACAAATTTCTCATATTGATTGTATTTATTAAAGTCACGATACTGATTGTATTGATTAAAGTCACGATATTGATTTATCTTAAGTATCTAATTTCAAACCTTACACAATATATTTAAAAGTACTTCAGCTTTAATACCGTCGATTTACATAGAGTTTATTAGTTCATAATACCCCATTTCCTTTTATCGTGTATGAATAAGTTGCACTGTTGCAGTCGCCAAAATACATTAAATTCAAGGGACAGATTTGTGCTTTCATATGCTGAATACTATTTTAAAACAAATTGATTCCGTAAAGCGATTGCTCAAGGTTAGTTGTTGATAAAGTCGTGTATTCTGCACATTTTCGCAGCATATTTTTATTTACTCATAAGTGGCGATTAAAATTTTAGCAGTCTTTTTCAAAAACCAATGACTAATCTGAATAATATAAAAAAAATAGTACGTAAAGCCATTGTTCAAGGGTATTTGTTGATAAAGTCGTGTATTCTGCACATTTTCGCAGCATATTTTTATTTACTCATAAGAGGCGATTAAAATTTTAGCAGTCTTTTTCAAAAACCAATGACATGTTTGCTTCTTTTCCTAAAATGATGTTAAAATGGGTTGATTAATGGTTTATTGCAACGTCTATTTCCTAAATTTATCTATAAAACAAACTATGAATTGTTACAAAAAGGAGTATCCATGACACGTTCTGTAGTGGATATTCCAAACAAGCTTTCATCGACACTTATACGCATATCATGATAGATATACTGTGATGAAATTTCTAAGACCACGTTCTGTATTGTACACTGGAAGTAACAAACTAATATTTGCAAAGGTGTCAATCATTGCACATTGTTTAGGTATATATCTTAATGTTCACTTTTTTATCGTTATACACTCTTAAATGCATATTTTATTTTTTTTTATATAAATTTCTACTTCTACTTCTTTGACAACTGATATACCTTCAAGACGTTGGTATAACTCTCTTAGTCAGGACATGCAAGCTACGACGGATGACGTTTTTTATTTCTCGTTTATACAATAAATTCAGCTCTAACACTCAATATTAGTCTGCATCTAGAAATATAATTATGTTAACGACCAACAATAAATTACTTAACTTATTCGGATAGAAACATGTGGCACAGCTTTCGTTTCATTTAAACATTTTTCTAGTGTCGCACATACTTTACATTTTCAATCAGTAATAACCCCAACATAATGTTAATATGAAATTTATAACGACTGAAACATCTATAATTTAAAACAGCATAACAATAATAATATGCACAACAATAATTTAATCCTTCATAATTTGATAATTCATACTTGACAAAAAATTTTTTTTTGATCGATGAAAACTACGTCTGATGACCAATCAAGATTTGGATGTCAGGAAACATGATGTAACTATGGAAAGTCGCTAGTTCGTGGATGTTTTTATTGTTTTCGAAAATGACCATATTCGATCAAAACAATGAATTAAAAATTGAAGGGAAATATTATAGTCAGCTCTGTGCAATGTGAAATAAATCTTCGACCAGTGTGTAATTGGCTATAAAATTCCATATATCAACATATATTTTGAATGTTCTTCACAATTGTAATTCTAATGAAAGCAATACAAAAAATGTTGTTTTTAAATGAAATACCATCTCGTCGAAGGTCTGTGATCTTGTAATCAAATTTAGTTTTAAGTGTATTTCGGTAAATAGCTAAAATCACGAGAACAATAAATTGGATGATACAACATATGTATACAATCTACACAAAGAAAACAAGTTTCTGATTTAACAACGTCTTCTTTAATGATGGAAACTACGGTCTTACACCTCAGGGGTTGATTGGCATTTCGAGCTTGTTCGTTAAGTATTTTAAATGCTTTGAAGTCAAGAGAAATCCACGATAATTGAAGCCGGACAACTCTTAATCATTTTTCCATCTCACTGTCTTACTTGGTTTTGTTCTTGTTTGAAAAAATATGTTCAAATGTTTTAACACACAACGTCTATATAAATGAATAGAATAGAAATACATCAATCACAAAAAATAGATTGGTAACAATTGCCCTTTAAAAATTCCAAATTTGTTTGAAGTTGAACTCCAAATGACATTTTCGTCTCCATGTCCTGTTTGTTTCTCTTCTCGTTCGTAAAAAATGATACAAAGTTACAACGCAACAACGTCTATAAAGCACACACATTTATGATAAATAAATCATGTCAATAATTTTAATAATTTAGCTGACAAAGGTAACAAACTCTTTTGTTAACCATGTTCTTGTACCTGTAAATTAAAGTAAGTATTCATCAACTTCATGTCCAAAAATGTAAAAATGTGTAAATGACAACGGCTCTGCAAATGAACGTAAACTGAGGTAGAGGAAATGTTTTATTATTTTGATATTTGGCTGCGCCAAACTGTAGCATGGAGCGCGGATTTATTATTCAATGAAATTTTAATAATGGTTCTGTACTTTAAAGCCGTTTCATATAGAATTAATAAATTAATAAATTTATATAATTTATTAAATATATTGGCTGTTTTTAAGCTGATTGTGCAAAGCCCATTTCTTGACTATTTTATGGGTGTTTGTAAGTTTCTTTGATTACCATACCGGGTTTTTTAATTTACAAAAAGTTTTATCTGACATGACACCAAGAAAAGTATTGTGATATAGATGAAATTATTCTATTCGTTTTGAGGGGTCTCTTATTACTAAAAGAAACTTGGTGAATTAACGATAACAAAAAAGGTTAAAAGATTCCCTTATACTCAAATAAGCATGAGGCCGTTGTTAAATGTATATATGCAAATTAATACGTTACAACAAACTGTGGATATGTAACGATTGCACTGTAAAGATCGCTATATGCTTAGAGGACAAAGAATAACATTCTTGTTGTTCTGATTCAAAACAAAAATAAGTTCAAAGTTGTAACACAAAAATGTGTATATCAATGACAAAAATACACCCATTACAAAATCTGTGGATTTGTAGCAACTGAAATGTAATATAAATCTAATAGTTCTTTCAGTTGATTATTTTGCCAACAAGACAAATTGAAAAAGGTTGGTAAAAATACAGTTTACTATATATAAATAAATTAATTTGTTTATTGATTAAAATAAGCTGAAAGAATAAATGGACACACACTTTATCTTAAACGAAGACTGAGCATCCTTCTTTTGTTAAAATTCGTATCGGAGGTTATGTATCAATATGTATATGATACAATTTTTACATGTTATAAAATAGCACTCGTTATAAACACACATAAAGAAAATAATAATGGCAATAATATATTGATAAATAAAATATACTTAACAAGGTGTCAATACATTTTGTTTTCAATAAAACAATATTCTGATAGATCCAACCCTTTTCTCTGATATAACTGGCAAATCCATGTTAATTTTTAATTGAACACCGATATATTTTCATAACTTTTTTCTAAATGTTGCCCTGCCTTTACATGCTAAACTTTTATTCAAACAACTATGACATCACATCATAAAATGAAAAGAATAAAAAAACCTAAGAGTGATCAAATGATATTACAATTGATGAGCAGTGGGTGAATAACATTAACAAATGTAGCCAATCAAATTACAATTGTCTACGTAATAATAAAAACTTAACAGTTAAACCATGATGTGTAAGAAAAAAATCTACGTTATTTGTTTGTCTTTTATATATGACACCATTACACAATTTAAAGCAAATATGACATCCCTGCTCAGAAAAAACTAACAATCTGTTTTCTTTTGTCTGGTTCTGTGTATTATTGTACATTGTAAATTAAGCTAAAAGTCGACATCTTCATATGGTGGTAGTTCTTTACTATAAAGGCAAAAAATAATAAAAGCACATTGACATAAAAAAAAAATCAATACGATAGACCAACACTAAATCAATACAAATACAGAAGACAACTAAGATGTTTTATAAGAAAAGTAGTTCCTTCCTGTTCCATATGCGGTACGTATAATCGAATTTGTTATAAAATGTTGACTATAGTATATTCTATTATAGAGGTTTTTATAATTTGCAAAATGGACGACTGTAAAAATATTTTTCTTGATTAACAGTTCATTATTGTAATAATATTGTGTTAAAAGTCACCTGATTCACATAAAATTCTTTTAATTTTAGTCTGATACGTACCCCAATTAATTAATTAGTCTATATTGAAAGATGCACTTAAATAACAAGAAAATAAATTCTGCTTACTTACGATAGAAATGGGAAAACAGGGTAAGACCTAATTGTTAAACTCTGCTATTTCTGCCCCAAATTGTTCTAATACCTTCTCGAAAGGCTAAAATGTCAAAAACAATAATCATGCCGAATGCACAGACAATGACCGCAATTCCCACTGCACCAATCTGTTGTGCTGACTTCCGGTTGTCAGGTGCGCTTGTACGTTTACGTATATTTTGTGACAGTTTCACTTTGTCCAAGGTCATGTCTTTTTCTATTTCCTGCATTAAAGGCTTTAAATATTCCAACATTTGCTCTTTCGTAAAATTCTTTTCCTTCCAGAACAAGAGTTTTTTCTTAAACTCACAATCGCATGGGCACATAGGAATGGCTGTAAAAGAAATATGTTATTATTCGGTTTATTTCACATATGAAACACAAACCAATATTAAATGGATCAAATCGAAATTATAAAACGGTACAATTAATAGAAATTTACCATTATGGCGCATACGGACGACATATGAATCCGTCAAGCTATAGTAATTCTACCAACGAGTTTTCTCAAAATACAAAGAAAACCAAACACATGATAGATGATAGTAACGCGGTTTCTTCAAAATGAACATTTTCAAATCCTATATAAGTTGGTTGTATTTGGTTGTCCATGACAGATGGCGCTATAGAATCACGATCTAGTTACCGTGATAACATTAGAACTCATTCAGCTATAGATACACAACTAATTATACTAAGTGTTGACGTATTGTGGAGAGGGATTTTTGCGTGAAAAATGAAAACGGCTTACCGCGTATGGTCCAGCTTATGCTCCTTTTGTAGATCAAGAATACTACTTTTTGAAATCAATAATTATTTCCTCGAGATATTCAGCGTTTTGAAATATGGCAGTTTTTAAATTTTGAAATGGTGATTTTCTATTCTAAAATTTGACCTTAATTGGAACGGAAGTATACTTTAGGAACAATTGCTTGTTGTCTACTCGAAATCCTTCGGGTGATGTCGTCTGCAGTTAAGGCGGGAAAAGTCTCGCGGTTTGTCCGAATACCATTGAACGTCACGAAAGCAGACGAACATTTGTAAACATCGTAATGTCCCTTTAGAAACAAAAATGGCTGACTTATTATGTAAACTTCCCGTAGCAAAAGTCAAGGACGATTTGTAACAACTTTATACCAGAGGCATATTATAAAACATGGACAGGTTATCGCATCTACATTTTTTCTACCGAATTTTCGTAATAAAAAGGTAAAATATAGAATAATGAAAAAATGCAAGCAAACTTATTTTCCCAAGTAGGGTTGACATTTAGTATACATATTTATTCACAAGACGTATTTTCCCAGTAACAGAATTATAAAAAATGCATAATCAACTACATAAAGGTACAAGCATCACTAATCTTAACCTTAAAAAAGTATAGATCCCGTTTAACTTACATTCATTCACTTTCACTTCTATTGGTTGGCCATCAGTAATGCCTACAACATTTATGACTGTACACGTGTAGTTGCCGTCGAATTCCACTGATGAATCACATATAAATGTCAAGTTTGGAGATGTGATTGTACCGCCTTTTGCCAAGGGAGATATCGGCTTTGGTTGACCATTCAATGTCCTTGTCCATGACAGTGAAAGTGCATTAGGAATGGCTGTATAGTTACAAACAAGTATTACCTCTACAGACTGATTTACAGTAATATAATTTGGGTCTTCACTACCAATAGCATAACTATCTACTTTTGGTTCACCTGCAAAGATTTTAAATTTTCGTATATTAGTGTATTCCTTAATGTGTTGTTTTTCAGTGCAGCCCTTTGTGGTGATGCTTTATGGACACCAAGACCTGCACTCGATATGATAGTAGTAAAGAAGTAACCAATATTATTTATTATTCTATATAAAGTAGTTTCAAATTTTTTTGTAAAGGGGATTTAAGACTTAAACACTAAAAAGAAACAATTCAATGTTAAAGTGTCTGTAGATAATAACACTTTTTTTACTTTAAATTAAGTTGTTGTAATGAAAAATGCATTCTTCTTCAAAAGTCTACATATGTCATGTGACAAATATTGAATTTAGAGGAGAATAATTGGCAGTCATATAGTGGATAATCAATTAAAAACACATGATAAAAAATATCCAATAGAAATTTACTCTATATGGTGTGTGGTAAATATTTAAATTACTGTTTCCACTTAAATTATTTAAAATACAAGAATGGATATTATGTTAAGCTAGTACGTAGCTATAAAAGGTCTGCGGGGATTCGACTTCTACATTTAAACTGATTGTGTGGATCTTTCTGATGTATATTTATATGCCACTAATGTACACATTTAAAAACATCTGTCGACTTTATTTTATTTTCACTTTGAAAATGGATTCCAGTCTACGAGATTATTCACTAGTGCACAATCAAAATTTGTATTACGTAAAATTAAATAGTTTTGTAACTGTATAAACCATCATCTTATTAATAGAATTACCTCCAAGAACAATAAGTCGCATAATATTACTCGTTTTATTCACCTTCGAATTGATAATATGACACGTATAGTTGCCAGCATCATCAAACGATGTATTCCTTATCTGTAACACTCTACTATGGATATTTGTGATGCCATTTTTCATGGCATTGTACCCGATGCAGCTATTATTCTGATGCCAGTGCACTTCTGTTATGTTTGGACGTGAGTCGGCATTGCAGTACAGTGTAATATCTTGTCCATAGATCACTTCGTATTCGGGTGTCGTATTGAAAACAACTGAAATGTTGTTAAAGAATAAAAAATCGGATTCCATTTTATTGAGCAGACTTATTTGGTAAGCAGCAATGAAAGTTGAAATTTTAAACTGAGTATTAATGCATTACATATAGAAAAATACAACAATAGTGAACACAGAAAATAGTTAATTGATGTAGATCAATATAAGTAACTTGAAGGATGTGTAGTTAGAAGCAGTACTGCTTACCCATGTGGAAAGGTTGAGTGAACCCACTGTTTTGTTAAGGGTTTGGCTGCTCACATTCTATTTTTGTATTTTGGGGTTTGTTTTGTGCTGTATACGTTTGTTTATATCCGGATTTGTACATGTTCACTTTACATTCGGCTCTTGTTGTTCGGTCGTTTTTCTTCCTATTTTGCTTTCAATATAATTAGATCACATTTGTCTGAACGTCTCCATGTTGAGCTATAATGCTAGCACAATAATGTAATATTTATGTTTTAATTGGCATTTTATTTCAACATTACTTAAGACTCCATACCATGCAATTTTTCTGCACCTTGATGATGGGAAATCCAATACATTTTAAATTATAGTCCAACAAATATGTCTTGTGTTTTCTACGATACAGGAGCATTAATGGTAAGCCCCGCTTTTGATCTGAACAAAGTATTCGAAATTACAATTTATCTACAGAATATGAACACCCGTTATTTTATAAAACGTAAACACAGACTTCGGTGCTGCTCAAGTTGATTCTGGTTTAATATATTTTGCACAAAAGAAAAATAAAGTCACAAACCTCCATAGATTTCAACAAACAATAGAGCACTCAATGTGCTACCAAAATCATTAGTCGCATTGCAAGTGTAGCTCTCGTTATCAGGGAATTGAGTATCGGTTGTGAGTATCGTATACGTAAACGTATGGCGACTGTCAAATGCCTCATCTAAATTCGTCCTGTTGTTATAATGCGGTCCTTCTTTTAGTTTTTTATTACCAACCAGCCACTCTATATAATGAAGTTGTGGAATGGATTTCACATCACATGTTATGTTAACTGGATTCCCCAAAAACGCTTCGTTTGTCTGATTAATTCCTAATACAATTGGTTTCGCTAAAATAAAATAAAAAATGTAATACACCTGTCATCATAATAATTCACAAAAAATAACGTGAGTATATGCGTGGCCGTTTTGGAATTCTTTTTTTCTTTTTTCTTGTTACATATTAATAATATAAGTAATGTTTATAAACTGTTAATTGCTATAAATAAGTTATGTATCGTGTTTTATTGAAACTAGGACTAGATTCAATGGCTGCTTAACGTCTAACGAGCAGTTTTTCAGCTCTACTCTGGACGCTAACAAATTAACATAACAATAAATTGTTTGGTAAAATGAGACTTAAAAATAACTATTATAGAAAGTTATCGTGCAAGCAACGTGGCACTCAGGAATTCATTACCAACTTTGTCTATGGTCTACTTTTTTTTATTATAACCAAACAACCCTCAAGAGAGGACTGTTCAATCTAAGCCCCTTATACTGCGTAGCTTTGGGAGTCAATACCAGATAACCCCTAGCAGTACTCAGCATTATGCCTAGAATAGTTATCATATCGCATTTGTGATTATAACAAAGTCGAATATGTATGAAATAGTTTACATGTTATATTAAGTTTAAAATCCAAGGACGAATTTACAAAGCCCCGACTGACGGAAAACTCAATACCAACATATATGAAATACATTGTGCAAGTAATACATATCTATTTAAAGGAGATTGCCAAAAGGATGAGAATGTATTGCAGCACGAATGTTTGAGGGTGCTATCAGGTGGTTCAAAAGTATGAAAATATCTTGCAGCACTTCTTATTGAGGGTGCTATCAGGTGGTCTAAAAGGATGAGAATATTTTGCAGCACTAGTGATTGAGGGTGCTATCAGGTGGTCCAAAAGAATGAGAATATCCTGCAGCACTGGTGATTGATGGTGATGTCAGGTGGTCCAAAAGAATGATTATATTTTGCAGTAATTGTGATTGAGGGTGCTATCTGGTTGTCCAACAGGATGAGAATATTTTGCAGCACTGGTGATTGAGGGTGCTATCAAGTGGTCCAAAAAGATGTGAATGTCCTGCAGTATTAATGATTGGGATGCCATCTTCAAAAAAGGATTTGATTTTTTCTGTTTAAACACTTTAGCCTCTATGTGGTATTATGTCCTGCTAATACCCAATCAGAAGCCATCGCTATCCACCACCTGGTAACGCACTAGACAGCTGTGAAAAGCCTCACATTATGGTCCAGGACAGCACTAGTCACACCGGAAGTATTACTCATAAACCAGTAAATTACGTCATTATTTGAGTAACAAATACCCTTGTAACAATCGACCGATTCAAAACAACAACTGTTGCGCTGCAATTTGCTTGGTTCAGTTTGGTGTAAGGCTCGATATACAGTTCGTATTTATATAATTGAAAAAGTATTATAAGAAGATGTTGTTACCAATATAAATGAAAGAGAACATTCACATAACAAATGCGTTCTAAACATATGTCTCGTTTAGGCAAAACAACACTAGTAACCAAAATCCCGATCATTAGCGGACCTGTTCTTCCAACATCTTCCTTAGTGATGTGTGTTTAGAGAAACATCTAGTTTCAACGAAAGAAAATCTAACCACAGATTTCTGCGCCTTATGTCAGCATTGAACCAACTCTGCAGTAGACAAAATATTATCCTTTATTGTATCCGATGTGTAGCTTACAACAATCAGTACGAATCTCTTGCAATATATATGCATTGCATAAACAATTGTTTGTAACTTGATAGCAATTCTTCTGTGATTACAGCATTGAAAACCTGTAGCAACCGGTATTTAATAGGCAATTATGCAATTCATCTCATAAATGAATCATTTATAATAAGACATACACTTGCGCAATAGTATTAGTTAACAGCATTATTTGTCTAATAAAAATTACCTCCTACTAGCACACCCTCGCTACAGTTTTCCCCAACTGTATTATTTGCACAACACTGATAAAATCCAAGATCATTCGTTCTAATATATATTTCCGCCACCGAGGATCCGTTATAGTTTACCACATCGTTGTTGAGTTTCCACCAAACATTTTGCACTGCTGGATATACATCAATTTTGCATGACAAATTTTGTCCAAACTCTGCACTTTGGTACTTATTTATAATTGGTGATGGTGATTCTGTCAAAAATAAAATATTATTCTTGTCTAAGTAGACCCATTTAATGACGACAAGTTAAGCAAAGCTAAACTATGTAAATTTTTAACGTAAAAAGAAGTAGTCTTCCGTTTTTAATTGAACACCATTTGTTCATTTTATTGAATTTTGTACCACATTATATAAGTATAAACTACGAACACGCGAGTATGTAATTTGTTAAATAAATTACTAACTAAGATTTATTTTAATTGATATATTGCTTGCTCAACGTCCAACGAGAAGTTTTTCACATATATTAGGACGCAATCACATTAACCAACAATAAATAAATCGAGAAAATCAATAGACTAATCTGCAAATATTTTTGCCTGATATTGGAAATATGTGCTGTTTTTGGTAGGGACGAAGAATTTAGCATTTCGTAGAAGCTACAGTAATCTTACTATTTTTGGAATCTACAAACGAGGTCGTGCAAAGAGCTTGGCATTTAACAGACATTGCTTCGCTATTAGGACTGCGAAACATACTTTGACAACTACCTACATGTATCTGCCATCTTTGGAATCTCTCTGGGGATAGTCCTGAAATCCATTTCAGTATCCAGCCTATGTTTATTATTAGTTAAGTGTCCACATTTGATGATTGATTTATCAGAAGATGCCTAATGTCTAGTAAGTATCACAGTGTATTCTTATTAATGAATTTGTTAATAACAAAGCAGAATATATAAGCCAAAACAGTGTGATCTGCCAATAACACCACATATGATTTAGTTTCCTAAAGTCAAGTGAAAAAGGCTGTATGGTTACATGTCTACTATGAAGGAGAAAACCGGAACTTAATGCAGAAAAAGCTGTTTTATTGTTTTATCATTTTGTTTGGATAATTCTCTTATGGTTTCCTTGTTTTGTATTGTTAAAAAGTCTAAAACCTGCTTCATTTAAATTTACTAAAAGACTTTTTCTCATTTGCCACTACAATGTCGGAACAAATGTAATGTATCGTATTTGAGTTCTATGTCATTGGATCGAACACTATAGAAATAAACCTTTATATAATACAACAAATTAACTTATTATTATTACCTCAGTACTATTGTACGGGTATTTTTAAAATCACACAGTAGGTTATCCGTGGCCACAAATCGCGTGTTTTCATATGGCTTTGTATTAAACAGTTACAACAGTGTGCGAATGTTACACAATCATTTTCTAAATGTAATGTTGATCTTATGAAAAATGAAATTTAATAGATAACACAAGATAAATTTCCAAAATAACAGATAATCTAGAAACGAAAAATGTCTGTTATAAATTTAAGAACATATTTCTCACAAGATTAAATTTCTCTTATGCATTTCTCTGACAGCAATAATAAATACTACGCTGTCAGATCTGTTTCTTTTTTATACTAAGAATCACCGCTGTAATAGTCATTTTAAAAAGATTTGGACTTTACTACTTAGTTATCTTTTATAAAAGATGTTAATCAGTGGTATAACATAAATCTACCAGTACCTGATACAAGAGTAATGTTAACGTAATACACTTCCTTTGACCAGCCTTTTTCATTAGACACATTACAATAGTATGATCCTTGGTTCTCTTGACTAAAGTGTTCTATAGTTAGTGACGGTTTCGTGGTGCTGTATGCGCTATTTGAAGAAAACGTTGGTAATTGAATCGACACTCCCGTCTGACGTGAATTGAAGTTCCATACTACGTCAGTAATATTTATCACAGATACGTACTGGCATTCGATGGTCACATTGTTGTTTATTCTCACCTCTCTTGTTTGTGGCCTTGGTAAGAGTATAACTGGTGGACTTTTGTCTAAAAGCAAATAAAAGGTTTCATTATTTTATTGATACAGTATATTTCTATTTCAATGTATAGAAATATGGAATTATATTTTTATACTTTTCTATTTTATTTGTTTTTTCTAACTCGTAAACATGTTTTATTATTTCATGATCAATTTACTCATTTTCTCAACGTTTCTTAATCATCATATTTTTTTATTATACGTTAACATAGGCCATTTAATATTATCTTTACAGTGCAAGTGGCAAGTTAAACGTAAATCCTTCAATTATAAAACAAATCACTCTATATATTTACATATAATGCTACGATATCGGTCTTCTGAAACATAGGTGATTAATTGTGAAATCTACATATAGATTACACATTTGGTATTTTTTGTATAAAAATGTTGCCATACCTGTAGGGCATACTGGTAATTGTATTTCTGGTACATAGCTTCCATAACTGATCTTACAGGCATCTGAAAAAACTTAAACTTAAGAATATTTAAGCCCACAACTGTTTAAAATTCACATGATTATAACACATTTATACAGCAATACAATATATAATACATAATACTACTAACGTATAAATGCGTAAAACTTATATTTGTTTTGTGGTTATTTGTCTTGTTTCATGTTTAAAGCCACTTTCAACAATTTTTAGTCGAGTTTTTATTTGGGGTGGTAGCAGGAGTACCCAGCAAAATTCCCTGACCTTCGTTGAGAAATCCTTGTCAATTTTGGTTGGAGTCTAGCACATCATGCCCGCTGTAAAGCTAGAAGAACCCCCAACCCCAGTGTTGACTGGCACATGATCAATTATTCATTAACTGCCTTAACCGCTGGGCAACTGATTCCTCCTGTAATAAATATAAGAATATAACAGTAAAGTCTGCCTATGGAAAGTAAAACGTTATCTATTGGGTAAATTTGTATTTGGAAAAGACATGAAAATTGTCGCGACAACATAGTTATACAAATTTTGTTTGAAATTTTGCTGTTTAAAAAATATTTTTTTTAAAAGAGCTACTTGTCGTTAATAATAATATAACTCGGTATCAAAATTTAAGGTAAATAATAATTTAACAAGGATACTTTATTTACTTATAATTAGTTATAATATTTAACCTTAATCCTATTATGTCAATTACAACAAGAATAAAATGTGAAAATCGAAATCCTTTATAAAATGTTCATTTAGTAATTTGTTTAATGGTTTTTACGCTCTAACAAGCAGTATATCATTATATTTAAGAGGAAAAACAATTTTCAAACAAGAAATCATTCTAGGAAATGTAATGGACCAATATAAAGAAATTTTGTATTGTCGCTAAAAAGTATTTAGTTCTGGTAGCGACAGAGCCTTCCAGCGGCTACCCCTTTACGACTAGTTGTCGAAATCTATAATATGCAAAATGGGTCTTTATAGTACAGAAATTGTGTCATCGTCCAAATACGTTATTGCGATGGTCCGATGTCAGAGTTTTTGTATTACAACATGACAAACCCCCAAAGAGATGGCATCTACCATGAAGGAAGTTAACAGAAATTGAATCAATTTGGTCTGCTACTAGCAACGTTTGAAAAGACAGGAGGGGCAGATAATTTAGCCTTATCTTTTTTAAATATACAAAAGTAGTCTCTATGGTGCAAAGAGTTAATTCATGTTAACTGGGCAGTTTATGAGCTGTATTCTGACATTTGGGAAATGACAACAAACAATGAATCAATTTTGACTGCCACAAGGCAAGTAGAAAAGGTTGGTTACACAAGCACATGCACCTACTTTTTTTAATTTACAATAACGGGTCATTTGTACAGGTTCAAGCTTACCGCATTACGACAGAATAACCCCAAATGAAGGACATCCTATATCAGTCGGCAGGTGACGCGCTAAGCAGCTCTTTATGTCAAGCCGTGAGTAACTCCCTGCACTTAGAAAATTATTTCTATTTAATAAACTTTAATTGAACACAATATAGCAATGGCTTAGTATCATGATTACAAATGGATTAAACGCGTCTGTGGTATACAATTACTTGTAAAATACTTTTCACTGGAAAAAGATATTCGAAATATCAATAGGAATTAATCAATAGACAGATGCTTGTCGCTGCCATTGTATGGGTTGGTATGTAAGGATGGACAATTTAGCCCCAACTCTTTACCGATATATATGAAATAGTCTTTACCCGGGGCGAATAACTCTTTTAATATAAACTCACTTGAGAGTCAGGGACAGTTACTGACATACAAGTAATAAGTCTATGCATTTAAGCTGCTTTAATAGGTCTGCTGCAATATAAAATGCAATTGATATAAAAAGGTCTCTTTGTACTGGTACAGAACGGTTCTGCAAAAATTGGTTCAAATACTTCCAATGTCAACCAAATAATAATAATAATAGAAGACTATGAAATAAAATCATAGAAAAATAAATTCCATTTTGTTCCAGTTTCACATTTAACAATTTATAGGGCAAAAGCAGAGAAAAATACTAAATATTTTTTCAACCTTGAAAAGAGGAATTATCTTAATAGAACTATTCAACAATTAAAAGGGGAAGGTGAGTTAATTTCAGAATTCAATGATATATTATTAGAATAAAGATAATTTTATAAAAAAATTTCCCTGATGATGCAACTATGTGAAGATGAGGATAAGTGTGCTTGGCAATTAATTTAAAAATGGCAAATCCCCAGATACGGACTGATTACCAGCAGAACTGTATAAGATTTTCTGGAATGATGTCATTGATTATGTTATTGACTATTTCCAATTCCAATATAGCTATGCCTCTGGGGCAATGTTCATTTCACAGAGACATAGTATCATAACTTTGCTTCCAAAAGCTAATAAAGATACAAAGCAGCTTGAAAACTGGAGACCCATATCTCTCTTAAATATTGATTATAAGTTGATGACTAAATGTTTAGCTTTCAGATTAAAAAGGTGCTTCCAAACATTATTCATAAAGACTAGACTGGCTTTATGAACGATAGGTATATAGGTGATAACATAAGAAATATTCTTCAAATTATAGGAAAAGTGGAAGAAGTAAATTTACCATGCATAATACTATCATTTGATTTTTAAAAAGCTTTTAATACACACAGAAAGAATTCAATTGATCTTCTCATACATTTTTCAAACATAAGTGGGTTAAAAGTGAATTTAAATAAGTCTGAGATGATACCACTTGGTCATTCAAAAGTAGAAATTTACACACATAACTTTCACTAGGTATTAAAATAACTACAGATAAATTCAGGTTACTTGGCATCAATATTCTGACAAATGCTCTTTACAAAGATTTGATTCAAGAAAATGTTTTTCATACAAAATAGAAAATAGAAGAAATTATACAAACTTGACAAAAGAGAGATTTAACACTTTATGGTATACTGACCATTATTAAAAGATTGATTATTCCACAATTGACACATGTACTGAGCATTTTACGTAACCCAGATGATGCTTATCTTAATGACATTGAAAAGAAAATTATGAAATTTTTGTGGGATGAAAAACCCGCGAAAATGTATTACATGTAATTCTAAAGAAATCAGATGGTGGTCTGGATTTAACAGACATTTATGCAAAATTTCTATGGATATGCAAACTATATGATAAAAATTATGATGCATTTTGAAAACATATGATATGTGCTAGAATTAGTATTTTCAAGACAACATTTTATGGAAGAAAAGTTTAAGTGAACATGATGCTCACAGACTTAATATCAAATCAAAATTCTGGCAAAACATACTTGTTTGGTATTCATCTCTGAATTTTGATAGTTTCAAAATCAGATCTAGTTTCGTATAACTCTATTGTTACCATTGATAACAATATACTTTACATTAAAAATTCTCAGAAAAGGGTATTAAAATTTAGGTGATTTATTGATGAAAATGATAGTCTCCTAACATATCAAATGTTTCTAAACAAATATAATGTCTATATTAATGCTTTAACATATTATGGCATTTACCACATGTATTAATAAATCTTCGATCAAAGAAGATAAGAAGATATTGTACTAAAACCCTCTCTGATATCAATTCTAAAAGGTAGACAAAATATTTCAAAATTTATATAATATTATAATTTTATGGATTAGATATTTCCATATAATGATGTCAATGTCAAAGGTATTGAAAAATGGAAACAAAAACTACAGGTAAAGTTTGATTGCTCCATATTGTTAAATGATATATAAAGAACCACCAATGATACCAAAATCAGAAACTTAAATTACTTCATCATATTCTTCCAAATAACAAATTATTACATAAGATGAGAAAAACACTACTTTATGTAATTTCTGTAACAAATAGGAAGACTCAATATATCAATATTCATTATCTATGGGACTGTCCAGTTATTCAAAAATTCTGGTCTATAATAAATTTTTGGATTTCATCAGCATTGGATGTAGAAAATTGTGATCATCTTTCTCCAAAACTAGCAATTCAAGGTATCTTCCAGACTCATGTACATTCCCTAAATTTGTTCCATTTTTTTCCTTTTAGCAAGAAATTAAATCCATTGCTGTAATTGGACTGAAACCAAAACAGACCAGATTGTTTTGAAAGTGAAATAAAGAGAAAATTTAGAACAAATTAATGCATTAGTTGAAAATTAAATATATACACATGAAAGAAAATGGCCCCTTTTAATAAAACGGCAAGTACATGTATTGTACTTGTAGGTATTATGTACTCTTTTATGCATGGTTTGATGACATTGGACAACAAATATCATATATTTTGTAATATGTTTATTATACATATTATGGATTCAATTTATACATTTGTATTGATATCTTTGTTATGTATGTGTGTATATATCTATTTCTATGTATTGATGAGTAACTACCTCAAGTATACATTCTTGAGATTCTCAAAAATTGAAGAAAAAGCTGTAATGATGCAAGTCAGGTTTAACATGATACAATTAATTAAGAGATGCAATCTAATAATACACAGAAAAATGAATCAACACTATACATATTTATATCCAACATGATATGTACAAATAATGTCTTTGTATGTTATTGTCTTAATAATATATTGAAATCTCCTTTCAAAAATTATAGTAGACAGCAGTTAACGTAACATTTAAAAAGATGATTATTGTAAGTATGCACATGGTGCATATACAAAACACATGTAGTCCACATTAATATACTTATCAATTTGAAAATCACTTTCTATGTTATGAGACGGACGATAACACAATAATCTAGCTAACATTTATTTTTTTAGTATAAATGCATCACCTTCATGACACAATTTTTTAAAATAAGTTTACATACCAGTAAGACCAGTCGCGTAAAATCCAATTGAAGGCATTGTTGAGACGTTGCTAGATGTCAAAAGACTCAAAGCTGGAAAAAGTTAATAAACTGTATTTTAATACAATAATCATATGTGGAAAACATTCCAAATATGTAAATATATGGAATTTTCTAAGAATGAAGGTAATAGACAGCAGTTAACGTAACATTTAAAAAGATGATTATTGCAAGTATGCACATGGTGCATATACAGAACATATGTAGTCCACATTAATATACTACTCAATTTGAAAACAAAATTCCAATTATGTAAATATATGCAATTAACTAAGAATGAAGGTAATAAAGTAATACCGAACACAAAGGACACTGACGAAAAAGATAATCCACAGATCAAAGTCCAAGAAACCGGCAAACTTTAGAATCAGCAAATATAGCAATTACAGGGATTAAACTAGGTTTTATAGTAATGCCAAACCTCCCGCTTCCGTTACTGTAGTAAGTGAGTTGTTTTATTGAAGAAAATAGTCAGTAATAGGTGTATCCAACGATAATCGCAGTGCAATATCTAGGTACTGAATTCAATAATTATGAAAACTTCATCGCATCTTTACAACAACCAAAAAATTAGCAACAAAAAGACGAAACAGTTTCTATAGTTAAACCTATTGAAGGCGGGTACGGGACTTTTCCATCAACTTAAGCTGATCTATCCCGAAGAAATTGGTGACGTTTGCAAAAATCAGAATACTCAATGCAAGCTCTTGCATACCTGATCAATTAAGAAACATAGACACAGGAGACACTAGAATATTGCTGCATACGTGAGGAAAATTTATAATTTTGAAAAGAAATATGCAACCCAACGTCAATAATTATTATCACTTAGTATTTTGCGTGTTTTGAGCGTTCTAAAAACTGCTCTCGGATCATGTTGAATTTTTACTCAAAAATTGCATCAAAATATGGTTACTTTTGTCCGCTGCACAAACGGTTAAGTGAAATCCATTATTAAAGTTTTTTACAAAAGGATAAAGCGCAGAAAGTCAAACGATTCAGTAGCCATTCAAAATAACAGACTTAATTCCAAACATTCAATCAATGTATCTGATTCTGCATGTGCGTTTAAATTTGTCAACAAAATGGACCCGTCTGCTGCTAATATATTTGCTACAATAGACGAGGATATGTTGGTTCTTTTTATGTAATAAACAGTTACTGTCCATGATATGCCATCGTTTTCGCTTAAAATGTATATTCTAATCGCCTAGCTTTTTTTGGTTAGGAAATACCGATAGCGACATATACCAAAATCATTAATTCGCTTTCATTAGTAGCAGAAAACATTGGAAAGTGTAACAAGGTTTAATAATATAAATGTACACATGTTTGTTTTGCAAGGATTAAAATAATTTGATTCTGCTTCATTTATTTTCTTACATAGTTACGACACAAAACACTGACTTACCATTTTGCACTGAAACACTAAAATGCTGTCTTGGATACAGGAGTTTAGTCTGGCCAGAATTTGAGTATATTCCAAAGAACAAATTGGACTGAGGGTCCAAAACCAATATCTGGAAATCGTTTGTGCTTAAAAGTAAGATGGAAATAATCATGGGGTAATAAAATGACAAGTACTCTCGTCCTATTTTGCTTGGTGGTTCCACGAAACATGAATGAAAGATTAAAGTAAATCGTGTTGTAGTTCAATCTTATTTTCATTTCTAACTTTCGGTTGGAAGATTTTCCGACTATAGATTTCAATTTGGAAGACTGGCTGATGGTTTTGTTCGGCTTGTGTTGGAAATAATCCAGCTGTATTTTGGACTTGATAACACAAAATCAATTAGTTCTTTGATTGATTGGTTGATGTCCAGCAAGCAGTATTTAACTTATATTCAGGACAAGAACAAGTTAATAAACCGAATAAAATTAAATAGAAAAGTGAGATCAACCAAAGCATGAACAATAATTTTATTTTGTCTGCCGATTAATAGAAACGTACGGAATATTCGTAGGGGACGGACAGTTAAGTCTTATCAATCCAATGCATCTTCTCTTCTTTTTGAAACAAAACAGAAGGGTCATTATCTTCCATGGTAAGTGTCATACACCAACGCGTTATCTATTATGGTCCGCGCTGACAACTTTCGAACGAAAGGGTCTCTCCTATTTGCCACCAAGGGACTCTCAAAGCAGTCCTGTGGATTGAGCTCTGGGGACCTTCTTAATATGCAGAACAAAATTAAAGTCAATGGACATTTAATATATTAACTTATATGTGGTCCATAACAAGCTTTAAATAAAAACGCGCAATATATATACGAAAAGCGATAGAGTAGGTCATTCTAATTACAGACAGCCAAAATTACATTACTTCAAATTAAACTCACGCAGTTTTTTTAACAAAAACGCTAAATTTACCCCACGCGACCAGGAGAAAATAGCCACTTATCGCCATCATTCATCTTCCATAAAATAATATATCTACATCATTTTAACCCCCCCCTCAAAAAAAAAAGTTTTTGACATGACAGTTTATATGTGTTTGATCAATTGAACGCAAGCGAAGTTAAGTTCTTGTATGTTAAATGTTCAATTATTATACGTTGTTAGATGACACAACATTTAATAGTAATTTACTGAAATCTAAACAGCATGATTAAAAAATTGAGCATTTCACTTATGTAGGTATAAATTTAATGGGGAAAACCATGGATCGTATATTATTATATAGATAGAGACTCGTGCCGCTTAAAGCATCAGATTAAACACGTGTTTAATCAGATGCGTTATGCGGCACTCGTGATCATATTTTGTATATTCACTCCGCCCAATTAATTATCCTATAATAATAGAAAAATTTTCATTAGGAACACTGGGGATGAGCTTTTCTCAGTAAGTGAATTATAACGAATTAAAGACTGTACGTTATTGTGAAAATCGATGAATAATTTTGAATGCAAACATTACACACGGAATAAAACTGTAACCAACGGCATGTCATTTTAAGTTACGGAAGGGTCATAAAGACATTATAATATCATCTGGCAACATACCTGGATGTTTACCAGTGCTCTATATACACAACTGCTTAGCGCGTTCCCATGTATCGTATAAGTGAGGACCTCTGGTTGTCTTGCCCTAGTTTTATAAAACTAACTCTCAAATTAAGATGTTCCTCAAATCCTTGAGATTAAATATTTCCAGACCCAGGTAAACATGATGAATGTGTTGTTGCTGCCGATCTTAATGGCGGGACGTGGCTTCATGTACTATAAAAACCCCATTTAGAAAAAAGAGTAGGATCATTGAAGTGTCCACTTAAATCTAATTCGTTCCGACCCAAAATCCATTCTCTTCAGTGACAGCCAACATTTTATTCCTGTTCCTGTTTCCGTTGACTACTGATTTATTGTTTGGCAATTTATTTTCTTCATGACTAAACGGCTAAAATATTGCTAGCTGGGCGTTAAGCAATCATTCAATCAATAAATAAATCTTCTGTTGTTATGTTATCGTCACTTATTGTTAAGTTCGGACTGGAATTTAATTAGTCATATTATTAGCTAACTTAAATTTCAGGCCTATTCATGATAACGTGCTTGTTAATTTTTTCTCAAGTATTAATTATGTATGCCAAGCGCTACTAATTGGAGTATATTTTCAGTTTAAAATGACAAACTCAATTATCATAATGTTTTAAACATTCTAATGATTTCAATGTACAAAAAATTAAATTAGTATCAAATGAATGTTGATAAATAATTATATTTATGTCAAAATAACACGAATTACGTGCAATTAAGATAGAAAACATTGAAAACGTTTTAAACCTATACTTTTGCTTATCTATTTATCAACGGTGTTTTATTAAAATAAATACAAATATACAAGTTAGTTTTTTTTAATTTTGGATCACAGATCTGATCAAGGCCTTCACACGTGCGGATATTTTGTTGGGAGACTGGTAGGTTATATTACAGACAGATTGACCGCTGGTCATAGTACTTGCCGTACACGGAGAGTTCCTTGCTCTTGGTACATAAAAGACCCATTTGAAGATTAAATTCATAACATGCCATACATTTATATTTTGAAGTCAATAATATTACCCTACTTGGTACATCCTTATTCTAGAATTTATTACTTGTTTTGAATATAACTGAAATATTGTTTGCTGGACGTTAAACAAGTTAATTAACCAACATTGTATGAATAAAAGGTTCACTCGTACTTACTCTATGTAATTGTTTAAATTACAGTTATTTCCATCTATCATTTGGTTTTTAAATATAGAGCTGTTGATAAAGTTGTCTACCTTTATTTTGAATTCCGGTTCATTTGTCCCACCACCGTACAAATACAACTATAAAAAACATCACTTGTAAAACAAATGCCATTATTATAGCTAATACAATTATAATTATGTGTATATCTATAGAAATGAATCTTCTACTTATTATGAAATAATTTTTAACAACAACATTATTCAAAATTCAAAGGTAAAATTGTGTACAATTAAAGGAGATAGTGGTATATAATTCCGTTTTTTAATATTTGACAATGCTGTTTCATTTTCCTAGGATTTTATAGTTATTAATTGTTTTGCAATTGTAAGTATGCTTACACATTCTCTCAATACACACTCACACGAAATCAAAGTACACAAAAAGAGCTTGAAAATCAACATAAAATTATCAACAATGCGGTCATTATAACAAGAAACAAGAAGCACAATTTTATATTTGGTCCAAGACAATATCATAAAAATTTCAGTTTACGTATAGATTTTGAATATTAGAAAATTGTCTTATAAGTTTGGAATTACTCTAATTGATTAAATATCTAGACCGCTTTAGTTCGTCAATTCTAACCCTTGTAATCCAAATTTTAGGTTGTTTCTAAGTATCATTATTGTTAGAGGTAGTGTCGCCCATTCTACAAAGACTCAATGTGTATCAAAGGTTTGTTAATTGACTCTTGTCAGAGAGAAAAACAGTTTCAATAATTAACTATAATTATCAGTTAATATCAAAGACTTGTTACTTGAAACTGTTTTGGATAGTCTTATTATTGTCAGATAGTCCCTACCATTCTAAAAAGACTCATTATTTATCAACGACTTATTAATTGACACGGTCTTTGATGGTCGCATCTTTTCATAAATAGCCTAGACTATTCATTCTAAAAATACTCAGTAAATATCAACGACTTGTTAATAGACACTGTTTTGGATAGTCTTATTATTGTCAGATAGTCCCTAACATTGTAAAAAGACTCCTTATTTATCAACGACTTATTAATTGACACGGTCTTTGATGGTCTCATTATTTCAGAAATAGAACTATTCTGAAAAGACTCATTAAATATCAACGACTTGTTAATTTACACTGCTTTGGATAGTCTTAGATAGTCCAATCATTCTGAAAAGACTAATTAAATATCAACATCTTATGGAATGTAAATACTAGGCTGGGATTTTCACATTATGTATGTTGTCGATTAATCATGAGAGCAACATTTTACTCCAAGTTTCTTTTAAAATAAAATATAGTTTAACTTTTTTACATTAATTTTGTTTTAAATATCTAGAAGAATTATTTGGTGTTTATAAGTTTTTTCTGGAGGTTTACCGGAGATTTCCTATTTATCCTTGCAAAACAGGAGATCACCGTCGTCGCACCCGATATCACTCGTTCAATGGAGTTCATGTGATAAAATCAGTTTTTTTTATTATGACTTTTTGTCTTTGAATACACAGCATATTTATGTTTGTCCTTAGAAAATATAATCTTTATGTTTGTTCTGAGAACGGTTCGTTGAAATTATTCAATATATTTTTCTACGTCGACAAAACTGTTCTTTGATAAGATTTAATCTCGCCTTTATTCGGGAACAAGACTATGCAGTCATTTGACATTTGATAGATATATGTTAAGTGACCATTTTTATTTTTCGCTGTGGGTTGACGCCTGGAAACCTGCCAGGCTGGTCCCAGTGTCTTTAATTATTTAAGTAAATAAGAAATAAAATATAGATGCTCTTACAATGCTGGAGCTATAATGGTACGGCTTTCAAAGCTTGACCCACAGAGCTGTCTAGTCTAGCATGTGCAATGTTGAGAAAAATATAAACACAGAAGATCTATTAAAATTTCTTTACACTTTGTTTTGTAAGCGTTCCACCATACGAGGGATACATACTACTATGCCAATGTTGATTACTTGTTACAAATCGTCCTTGACCTTTTCTAAGAGAATATTACATTGTAATTGTGAATTTATACTTAAAGATCCCGGCCGGGCAGGGCGTACTCAAAACTGCTCTGATAATATTTGGAATTTGCATAAGATTTCATCAAATTTATAACAGTGACTTTTATTGTGGAATTGTAAGACCAGAAGATCTAGGCTTCTACGCTTGTTCTGTCATCGACAAGGTCAGCAAATTTGATTTTACCATCGATAAACTTTGCAAATCAGCCCTGAGTAATGTTCAACATGACCGACCGTCAACAAATTTTAACGCTCATATATATTTTAAGACCAGCACAAAGTATTATTTGATTTTATATATTTTAATGAGCGGAGATGTTCACTGTAATCCCGGACCTATTAAACACCCTTGTACCAATTGTAATACCAGTGTGAGGAAAAATCAGAAAGCATTACAGTGCGACTTTTGCGACATATGGACTCATCTAAAGTGTACAAATATATCAGTTAAGGAATATATCAGATTGTCCAATTCTGATGACTGCTATTACTGTCATAAATGTATTGATCGTCTACCAATATTTACAGACTCTTTTTTCGAAGATGTATCAATCGAAAAATGTATTAATGATTTTATAGAAACAAAAGATGTTCTATCAAACACGCCTTTATCTACTTCCGGTATAAGCAATCACAATGGCGACTTGTCCATCTTTGCAGATTTGAGAAAATGTCGAAAATTATATCATAGAAACCTATCAGTAGCGTATTTAAATATTAACAGCATTCGATATAAGTTTGATGAAATTAAGGAATTGCTGTGTGATAAACTAGTGGATATACTCTTTATTGCCGAAACAAAACTCGACCAAACTTTTAATGATAATCTGCTCATGGTAGACGGCTATAAACTTTACAGACGGGACAGAAACCAAAAGGGAGGTGGAATATTGGCATTCATAAATAATGATTATCACGCTAGCAGGAAAGGTGATTTGGAATCGAAGGACTTAGAAACCATCAGTGTTGAGGTACATATAAACAATCAGAAATGGCTATTTGTAGGAATGTACAAAGTTCCATCTATGTCTGATAACACTTTTTCAAATATATTTACAAAAGTTATTGACAAATGTATGATAAATTATGACAATATTATAATTTTAGGTGATCTAAATTTTGATATGCTTAATGGACAAAAAAGTTTTTCTTTAAATGAATTGTGTGATATCTTTGATTTGTCACAAATTGTGACCAAACCAACTTGCTTTAAAAGTCAGGCCAATCCATCTTTGCTTGATGTTATACTAACAAATTGTAAAAATAAGTGCTTCAATGTGTTAAATATCCCTACAGGTGTAAGTGACTGCCATAATTTAATTGCAGTTACTGTAAAAGGTGAAGTTCAAAATCAGAGACGGGAAAGATTATTTACAGAAGTAATAAAAAATTTGATATTGAAAGTTTTAGTTCTGATCTTTAAATGATTACTATCCCAGAGTGTGCAAATTCAACTTCAGCTGATAAAGTAAATGATGCATATGTTCAATACTAAACTGCTTTTACTAGTATACTTGATAAACATGCACCATTAAAAACTAGACAACCCAGAAAAAAGCCACTTCCCTCTATGAACAGTGAGCTACTAGGGGCATATATGTATTATTCACAATACACAAAAAATTGCAACTCCAAAAATTGAGAAAGGTATAGGAAGCAGCGAAATCTGGTCACAAAACTAAAAAAGAGTTCAATGAAAACATATTTTATGGAACGCTGCTCTGGGGGTGCTAAAAACTGCAGCTTTTGGAAAACAGTTAAACCTTTTTTCTCCAAAAAGTGTAATTCTGGAAGTAATAAAATTGTTCTCTTTGAGGATAATAAAATTATTAACAATACACAAGAAGTTTCTAATATTTTTAACTCTTTCTTTTCTACCGTTGCAGACAATATTGATGAAAATGTGGTATATGACCCTGAAACTCATCCAAGTGTTATGAAAATAAAAGAAATAATTATTTCTGAGAAATGTTTTGAATTTCATAATATTAAATCAGATACTGTGAAAAAAATCATAGATAAACTAGATGTTAAAAAAGCCACAGGCTACGACGGCATACCTGCCAAAGTAATCAAACACTGTAATCCTATTGTATCCAATCATCTGACAACTTTAGTAAACATATCCATAGATACTGGTATTTTTCCAGACGCCTTGAAAAAGGCCCAGGTTACCCCACTGTTTAAAAAAAAATGATCCCTTAAAAAAAACAACTATCGACCAGTAAGAATGTTACCCATTTTTTCTAAAATTTATGAAAAAGTAATAGAATGTCAATTATCAGATTTTTTTGATAATATATTTAACCCATATCTTTGTGCTTTTAGGCGTGGGCATGGTTGCCAGACCACACTACTCAGGTTATTAGAGGACTGGCGTGAAGCTTTGGACAGAAACTAGTATATAGCTGCCATCTTAATGGATCTGTCCAAAGCTTGTGACTGCCTACCTCACTGTATTTTGTTGAATAAGCTGCTGGCTTACGGAGTGTCAACACAATCAGTTTGTCTTCTAAAATCGTATTTGTTAAACAGAAAACAACAAATAAAAGTCAATAATGTACTGAGTGGTTGGGCTGACATCCTTAAAAGTGTCCCACAAGGATCTATACTAGGACCCCTACTATTTAATATTTTCCTGAACGACATTTTCTTTTTTGTCAAGAACAGCTCACTTTACAATTACGCAGATGATAACACACTATCATTTTGCAGTAATGACTTTGATAAACTTATCTCCACTCTGGAAACAGACTCAAACATGCTTATAGAGTGGTTTAACATTAATAAAATGCAGGCCAATCCAGATAAATTTCAGGTTCTGGCAGTGGGTAAGAAAACAAATGAAAAGAAGCCAATTCTTCATATTCAAGACTTTGATCTCTCCTGTGAAAATACTGTAAGATTACTTGGTATTGATGTAAATTATCAACTTAACTTTGATATGCATATAAGTACAATCTGTAGGAAGGCTTCGCAGACACTAAATATCCTTAAACGTTTGGGTTCATATTTAAACAGGTGAAGTAAACTTACTATTTTCCATACTTTTATTTTAAGTAATTTAAATTTTTGCCCTTTGGTATGGCATTTCTGTACAGAAAAGAATTCAAGAAAAATTGAAAAAGTGCAAGAAAGAGCACTCCGTTTTATTTATAATGACTTCAGTGGTTCCTATAATGAACTGTTATTAAAAGCTAACGTGCCTTCCTTACAGATTAGAAGAATGCGAACTATGGCTTTAGAAACGTTTAAAATTGTTAATAAGTTATCTCCCTCTTGTCTTCATAACCTTGTTAATTTAAAAAACTCGCAATATTCTTTCAGATATAGCAACATTTTCGATGTCCCCATGGTAAAAACCACAAGGTATGGTAAAAAAATCATTCAAATTTGCTGCTGCTATGCTTTGGAATAATCTTCCAGATCACTTCAGGACTGAAAACAGTTTCTCTCAATTTAAAAGTTTAATGCAGTCCTTTAGTGGTAAAGAATGTCGCTGCTCCATTTGCAAATAACCATATATGCTTTCTGATTTTTGACAATATCCTCCTTTTAATCAAATTCATCTGATTGTTGCCATTGCTTTTATATTTTAGTAAATGCTTTGTACTTTGTGTTGCTTTACATATCACATGTTAACATGTAAAAAATCATTTTAATTATGTACTATAATTTTTTATGCATGCCAGTGCTTATATGGTAATCAGCTGATTTTACATATTACATATTATGTGCAAAGCAGTTTTACTACTTTTAATTCTATATCCTTTTTAGTTGTGCTTATACGTAAACCAGCTGATTTTATGTAATTTTATACTGTGAATGTATCTTGTAACTTGTGCTTAGTCCACATATCTTAACCTGCTTATTTTATGTCATAGTGCTTATAACCACTAACTAGCTTGTTTTATTCTGCTGATTGTATCTTAATTACTGTTTGTATTGTTGAAATGTCTTATAGTGTATTTATTCGGTCAAAAGCTCTGTAGAGCTTATGTTATTTGTTAGTAATGTCATGCCGAATTCAAATAAAGTTTTCTTATCTTATCTTATATTATCTTGTAAAGTCAGCCATTTTTGTTTCAAAAAGGGACCTTGTGTTGTTCACAACATTTCGTCTGCTTTCGTTACGGCTCATTGGTATTCGTTCAAACTGCGAGACATTTCCCTAAAGGTATCAAACTTACAACAATGGCATGCTAATAATTCAAAATTTACTAGAGAAAATTGCCTTATCAAAATGAAAAAAGCCGCATTTCAAAACGTTGATTAAATGTCAAAAATAACTGTTGATTGCAATTCGAACCTATTTGACTCTACAAAATGAGCATACGCTTGATTATATGCGGTAAGCTATCTTTTTCTTTTTGTCACTCAAAAAACCTCTGCCAATGTACGCTGACTTTTACTGTCGTTAAGCTCTAATTGTTCTATAGGTCCTATGTGACAAATAAAAACGTATTATGATCAGTTTCGTTGGCATTAAGATCTTGGCCGATGATATAAAGTACATTACCTGCTTTTGGTTTGGGTCTTTAAAACATTCTTTTATAAAGTCGGGGGTGTCCATAAAACTGCTTCTAAATAATTTACTGTTTAGTCCACATTGAACTCCATGATAATCCCACAGGTCTAATATGTTGACTGATGAATCATTGGAATCAACAATATTCATAAGTAGCAAATCTATAGTTTAAATAAATGCATATTAGTATAAACAACATATCTACAAATTATTTGTTTTAAGATATATATAAATCTGACGTGGATTGTTTACCTGCTTGGTGTTGTTAATTTAGAAACTTGGTTTATTGTAACTGATCCTTCTCATCGACGCATAAAGCCGCTCAGCTCGTCCCGGGTGTTTATTCTTATGGGGTTATGTGCATGGAGAGTGCCAAAGACAAAATAGTCTGTTTTGAAAACAAAGATAGTGTGTTATATTTCTTTTACTGAAGCTTCAGATTAATATTGATTTTAATTTGTCGAAACAGGAAATGTTTTTCTATTTAAATGGTCATTTAAAAATATGGCAGACTTATAATTATATTATTATATATTATTACAATATATTAATCTTCATTTTCATGTAATGTCTTTTGCATTTGTAAGGCAAAGGTGTAGTAAATAAGAAAAAAGATAATGCACTTTTTATAATTATATATAGAAGAACATATATTTATGTTTAAAAGTTGTCTAGAATTTTTTTCGACAGAATCCAGCCAGGGAACACTTGTAGCGAACAGTAATGAGGTATTACTAAAGACCAACGAATCACGTCAGTCTACTATAAGATTTTAAATGCTGGCGCACAATTAGGAATATGTAGAAAACAAATACATCTTATATTGTTTTCTTTATGGTGAAAGCACATTTTTTGACATGAATATTAGTACATGTTAACACGACCTGCTCCTATAGGCAGTGTTTTTTAATGTAAACATTACCTTAGTGGATACAGCAATATCTTGTATTTGTAGTATAATTTAATTAAAAACATACACTTAAAAACGAAATCCCTTTTTCTAACCTATGTACATAAAGAGGATTTATATATGACTGATCATGGTGAAAGTTTTGAGATCGTGAAGAGGACCGACTTTATAGACACTGTAGAAGAGACAAAGAGACATTGTAATGAGAATAGAGAAGTAGAGGTCATGTTCGAAAATCTGAAGTACGGAATGAAAAATCAATTTCGAACCTATGTATCTATGATGGGTCTACATATACCTGAGTTTGGTAAAATTTTTGAGATCGTGAAGGGGACCTACTGTATAAGCTTTGTAAAAGAAACAAAGAGAATCAGAATAAAGAAGGGGTCATATTCGAAAATATGATGTTCGGAACGAAAAACCCAATTTCGAACATAGGTATTTAAGGTGGGCCTATGTATGCCTGACTTTGGTCAAGTTTTGAGATCGTTACTTGGATCAACTATATAAGTGTTGTAGAAGAAAAGGGAGACAACGATATCAGAATAGAAAAGCAGAAGTCATGTTGGAAAATATGAAGTTCGGAAAGAAAAACCAATTTCGAACCAATGTACCTGAGGTGGGTCAATTTCGAACCTATGGCTCTCGGATGCCTCTATGTATACCTAATATTGGTCACAGTTTTGAGATTGTGACGGGACCGACTTTATAGGCATTGCAGAGGAGATAAAAAGGCACCGTCATCAGAATAGAAAAGTTTAAGCTCAGGTTCCAAAATATGAAGTTCGGAACGAAAACCCAATTTCGAACCTATGTATATAGGGTGGGTCCATATATGTCTGGTTTTGGTCAAATTTTAGAGATCGTGACAGGGACCGACTATATAGAAAAGCCAATTTCATACCAATTTTTGTAGCGTGGGTCTATATGTGCCAGGATTTGGACAAAATTTTCAGATCGGGAGGGGGATCGACTATATAGGCGTTGTTCAGGAGACAAAGAGTTATCAGAATAGAAAAGTAGAGGTCATGGTTCGAATTTATTGGCCTAGTGTGGGTCTCCCTATGCCTGATTTTCGTCTGATGTTTTGAGATATCGAGACAGGGACCGACTATATAGGCGTTTTATAGAAGGCAAAGAGGAATTGTTATCAGAATAGATAGTATAGGTCATGTTCGAAAATATGAAGGAAAAAAAATTCGAATCTATGTATCTAGTATGTTTCTCTAGATACCTGAGTTTGGTCAAAATATTGAGTGATGGAGATCGGGAATTATCTTTATCAGAATATAAACGTAGATGTCATGTTCGAAACTCTGAAGTTCAGGAAGAGAAAACAATTTTTAACCTCAGTAGGGTGGGTTTATTTAAGGATTGTTTCCAATTACTGGTTAGATTTTTGGATATAGACGACTTCGGGTAGGTTTACGCCAATAAACCGTGAAGCGGTTTATGTACAGCGTGAACCCAGTAGGTCAGTAAGGTACAGTCAGTGATGTTACCATATTTGGTAAGGGTGTTAGCACCACGATTCAATTGATTGACAAACAATGTAACTTGGGTCAAATATGGTAGTGTTAGTGATGTTTGTGCCACATTTTTTATTGTTTCATTTTTCAAAATAGTTAATTGCTTTTGTGTATCCGAGACTGACGGTGCAGAGCCAGACATTGTGTCTCTGCGACTGTAACCTCTTATGACCTGGCTGCAAGTGATGGAAATTGAGGCGTATTTGTACTGGGTCTATATAAGCAGCGCTATTTCCAACCCTCTTCAGCCTGCTCTTAAACCCTGTTACGAAAGCTTCTGAAATTATACTCTGGATTTTGGCAATCTTTTGTTAAATTAACTGTACTGACGCTTTGCTGATAAAACATTTTGTTAAACGAACTGAGTTAGTCAATTACTTGTTCCTACATCTAAAGAAACACACAACGCGAAGTCATTGGATGGCCAGCCCTGTCCTGTACCGTAGGTCTACAGATAGAAAAGTAGAGGGCATGTTCGAAAGCATGAAGTTTTTAATGAAAAAAACAATTTTGAACCAATGTATCTACGGTGGGCCCTTATATGCTTGATTTTGTTCAAAGTTTTGACATCCTGAATGGGGCCAACTTTAGAGGCGTTGCAGAGGCGACAAAGAGGCATCGTTTTCAGAATAGAAAAGCAGAGGTCGTGTTCGATAATCAGACGATCAGAAAGACAAAATCAATTTCGAACCTAGGTTCCTAGAGTAGCGTCGCAAAAATTAGAATATTAAAATATTTAAATTTAAAACATTTATTTCACAAAAATCAAATATATCAGTTATTGTCTCTAGGTTATGATGTTTTCTGAAAAACACAATATCACAGCGCTTTGATACTTTAATGGTACATTTGACAGGTTATTGCATCATTTATAATTGTGTTATTATGATGTGATGTGATTTCAATTAGTATTAATTTTCTTCGACTTCAAATAAAACTATATTTTTTGTCCCTACTTTTGGTATCTCTAAAGAACGAAACGTGTTATCAACGTAGTTTAACCGCAACGTACGTGTTTTTACTTATATTGTATTTTAGTTTGCACTGCTGTTAAAACTATTGTGGTCTTTATTTCTGCTTTTTTGGTGTAGTTCGTATATGTCATTTGCAAATATTGTAATTTTGCTGTTTGTTCTTTTTTGTTCACCAGTTGTCATAATACCAATAAAAATATCAACGCTGGTACTTATTTTTTTGTACCGTGAATCGGTTCTAACTTGCTGGACTGACAGTATAAAGTTTAAACCAACACTAAATCTTCGGTGCATGCATTTGGTCTGATCAGTTATGAATGCCATTGGAATATGTCCATTCTCTTTGAAATGCTATTGAAATTTCAGCTGCAGTATCAGCTGCTCTTCATTAAAACGTCTTTGAACATTGTCACATAAATACTGAATATTATTCAACTCTGAACCCAAAGCATGCCAATCTATAAAAATTTGACATGATTATGTTGCAAGAGATCCCTTGTTGTTCTTGCTGTATGCGTATTTGCGATGTCTTGCTGGAATGTCTTCTTTCGATGAAGAGCACAATGTGAAATGATATTGTTACAGGTAGAAAACCTTCAAATTAGCCAACAAATTAAAAATACAATTTACAATTTAATTATTTATTAATTATAGTTAATTACACTTAATTAATTAATTACAATAATAATGTAAAATGTGAACCTAGCTGTCTTCCAAAGTTCCAATTGGTGTCCAAAGTGAAATGTGCAATCTTATATTTTTTATTATTATCTGAACGCATTTCACTAAACATATACAATATCAATATCCGATCAATATCCGATAAACAAACTTCCAAATGTTAACTGGACCAAGGTTTACATTCAATCCGATTTCACTCTATAATATTTGTACCAGCTGTAGCGAACCTTTCCATGATATTGCTGTCTTCAATACGTTCTCCATGCCCTTTCTTCATCATTGTTCGGCCATGTGCTGTAGATATGCAGTACGGTTCTCGTCAGAAAAGATGGTGTTAAGCCATTGCTAATCACTCCAAATTCGTCACTGCAAATCCAAATAAAGACGAACATGTTTATGTCGGGGCGTTACAACAGTATCTGCGGCGGGACGTCAACATTTGATGTTTATGAAAGCTAATCGACGGCAAAGTGTAGCAGCATTAATTGGTCGCTGATGTGTTTCGTTAGTTTGCCATGCAGTTTTAGTAGCCGTGGTGATCCGATTCGTCCGATGGTGACGAACAATGTCTCTGTTCTGGCGCGTGGTAGTAACTTGTGGTCTATCACTCCATGATCGTTTGTGTGTGCTGTTTGAAACAATGAATGATCAGGTAGCTTAGTTGTGAACTTAATCGTGTGATAGCTTCTTTATCAAAACTGATACTGATAATCATTATATTTGTTATGCCTTTTACATTAATGCCGAAACCAGAACAATTATTTTTTTTATGTTTTGTCTGACAAGTGTGTCCCACGAAAGCTTACGATACAGATATTCTTTGACATCAGCAAAAAATAATTTAAAAATATATTTTATATTACCTAATAATCATCTTTGTTGCAATTAGAACTTGTATTAAATTTTAAAAAATACAATTCTTCAGAGCAACAAAAACATCTTTCCACTTTTATTGACAGTTTTAAACATGTGGTTTCACAAAACACGCCTATCCATCTCTACAAAGCGACCACACCTAACATGTTAGGTACAATTACATTTTAAATGCCATTACCTGTTTAAGTTTAAGCAACCTCCCCTTTGATATACAAATATTTCACCATAGTACATTCTGGAGCACATACCAAAAACGCCTTTTCTAAATTTAATGGGTAAATAACCGATTTTAAAGTTTAATAGATCAAACACCCCTTCGGATAAGGTGAGCTATTTTCGTCACCTCCAGTCCGTCGTCTCTCGAACTTCTATATTTTATTTTCTTTAAAAATCTTCTCCAAAATCCCTGAGCGGATTGCTTGAATGTTTGTACACATCATCATTAAACTGTCCTCTATCAAGATTGCACAAGTCATCGTCTCCGAGTAACTAACATTGCCGCATTGGCCGATAATAGAACATGTAAAAATAAAGTTTTTGGCTTAAAGTTCAAAACGAATAATAGATAGAAAAAACCTCTTTATCATCTAACGCTCTACAAAACTGTTTTTGAGTGATAGTTGTACAACAATCTCTTGTAGCAGTTATTGCCCCTAAATCTAAAAATTGATTTTTGTTTCAGTTTTGTGTTAATCCTTTAGAGAACCAGAGAAAACGTCTCTACTGCAAAATTGTTCAGCTCATTTAGATCCTCATAAATTATTTTAAGCTCAAATTTATAAAACACCAGTTGATGAGTTAAGGCCCCTTAACTGTTTGTCATTAATTTTTCGCATTTACTTTAAACTCTTCTCACAAACCACTGAAGGGATTGCTTTGAAGCTCTCACATTTTATTTTTAGGATGTCCGCTACCAAGATTAAGCAAATCATGTGCGCCGTTCAGACAACATTCCCTTTAGGGCTAAAAAAACGGGGTTAAGATATACTTTTTGGCATATAGTTCAAAAGTTATTATAGATACAGAAAAACAAAGTAATTCCCCTTGATCGTCATTGTCGACTACTCCTTGGAATTATACCCTTTTAAATCTTTAAAATTAATGATTTTTGCAGACGTCGTTACACTCCTTATAGGATAAATAATAGTTCACCGATGTTTACATGGTTTCAGGTTCAGGTTCCGATCAGGTTCCTAGACGCCTCTAGCTGTGTTTGTAAATGACAAAATTAAGAAGAAAACAAATATATTTTTGTATTGATTCAATAATTATGGAACAATTTTATCTGCATTTTTGCATCGTCTGACATTAAAGGTATTCTTCTTTTGCTGTACTGTAGCTAAGTATATTATATGGCAGCGCTATGTATATTAAAGCTTCATAAAGGCCACGTTTCAGAATGTCAACAAGCATACAGTTGGGACATTATATATCAAATGAATGCTACAATCAATCCAGTGGGGCCTCGGTGGCCGAGTGGTCAAGGTAGTTCGTTTACTATTGATCACGTGGTCTGTCAACACTGAGATTGCGGGTTCGATTCTCACTGCAGGCAGGGTGTACTCGACTCCTATCTTAATTGACAAGGATTGCCAGTTTTCCTACCGCAGGTCGGGGGTTCTCTCCGGGTACTCCGGCTTCCTCCCCCAATAAAAACTGGACGCCATGAAATAGCTGAAAAATTGCTGAAAGTGGCGTTAAAACACCATTCAAACAAACAAACAAAACAATCAATCCAGTGTCAAAGAAAACTTTTGTCGTCCTGTGTAATACATAAATCATACGTACCCGACTTCACTGTTGCGTGGATTTTATTGTTATTTCATAATAATAAATGTATCTTAAAAGATTTTGTTACACGAAGAAAAGATGTATATTTCAAGGATTAACAGATACTTTTGCCGATTTCAGAGTTTGTTGATATTTTTGCACATATGATATAATTAGCTTGGGTAAAATCGACATTCTAAACCGATTGCAACATTGAAAAAAGTAACGATTTACCATTTCTCTGAGCACATTGTTCTCTGAGGTTCAGTAGGAGATCAGCACAGAACATTTTTATGGGGTCTGCTGAAAACCCTCCTTTTTCAGGTTGGCAGAATAGCAGTCTGAATGGCAAAATATCTATGTTTCACCCATGCAAAACCCACAATATTTCGATATGTCGCAAAAAAAAACTACATAGCGAATCGAAAGGCACACAGACCTATTACATCCTTCATGATGGGAAAACCTTACAAGCATTTAATAAATTATAAATATTATGAAAAATATTACTCTCTCGACTGAAAGCTTTAATCAGTAAGTTAGCTATATTCAGTTTTTGATCAATTGTTGCTGCGTGAATAAAAAACAACAAACCTTTAATGTTACAACTCTCTAGAAAATCCGCCAGATTTTTTTTAATATCTCATCTTTTGAAGTAGAATTTCTTATATATTTCTACAATTAAACTACACGTCAGAGAAACGTAGAAAACTCTTTACTTATGATTAATTTAAATTAACACTTATTTAAGACCGTTTTTATTTCATTAGTATAGAGAACATGTAATGCCTTTTTAAGAAAAATAGCAATGAAGGAAATAACAAAAATACAGCACCATGGAAACTGTCAAAAAAGACAATCCACTAATCTAGGTCCAAGATACTTGCTTTATAACCAACAGCTAAAAAATATAGCAATTACAGCAATGACTTTGCACAAAGAAATGGTGGTTTTTACAGGGTTTATTGCATGCCAAACAACTTGCTTCCATTAATGTAGTATGTAAATTGGACTTGTTGATGAAAATGCATAGATATCATATCAGTAATATGTGTATCCAGTAATTATTGGATACACAGAAACCGACGGAACAAGGTCAAGGGACAATTAGAATTGCGGATTTAGAAAACATGAACAAAATACAAAAAACAAAAAAAACCCAAACCCAGAAACAGAGAGTAAGTAACCAAAACCGCAATAAAAGCTTAAGTGCACTAAGGTGCTCCGGACGAATAAGCAGTGCTTGCCTCTATTTAGACACCCGTCGTGCTTATTGTCATGTCTAGAAAAACTTGACTCACAAATTTTCTTTTTGCTCACGTGTAACGTATGTAGATGTTTTTATACCTTCCGTTAATATTTTTAATTTTATAAATGTGTTCTATTGTATATTTAGTGTCTTGTCAGCCTTATAGGATAGGCTAGCGCTGTTTGATGATCAATGTGACACTTTAGTAAAATAAATATATTTGTTTATTAGCATAGCTTAAATGCTGAAATGATTGACATTGCAAATAGTCCATCAATTTAAGGCGTACAAATATGGTGTTTTTATCACTGCGGAAATATAAACCGGTGAGTAGAGACAACACGTATTCATAAAAAATACATCGATACTTCTGACAGACGGCGCATATTTGTAAATATTAAAAAATATTTCTTTTTATTAAACTGATTTTACATTGCAAAGTTTTTAACTATGTGGTAAGTAAAATGACGTATCGTTATAATATTTGCCTTATTTCCGTCTAAACCTTTTTGACGGACGCCATGTTTAAAAACAAAGCTAGGTACAAAATGTATATCATATCCTCTGCTAGTTTGCTTTTAAAGAAAAGAATACTTACCATTGTTAGGTGCCACGATAGCTGCATATAGAACAAACAAAAGGAAAACTCTGTAAGACATGCCTTATATCACATTATTTATCAATATCCACTGATGTTGTAACCACGAAAGCGCAATAGATAATAGCTACAGATATGTAAAACGTATATTATAACATCAATCTGCAAACAGTTGAATAATTAATAAACTTTTACCCATTAATTATATGTAGTATTAGCACACTAAACAGTTTAGTTAATTGCCGATTTGTTATTTTTTCTTTACGTGCGTTATATGTAACTGGCAATAAAAGCGGTTTGTATTTGGTGCTTTGTATTGTGTATAAAACATGTTTGAATAAAACTATACATTTATCTTATAATTATAATCTGGTATAACTTACATCAAGTATTACAAGATTATAAAAGTAAACCACAGTAGATGTAAACTATATTATACATTCTATTGATCAAACCACGTAACAGCCCAGGATACAAACAGACATTTCGATGGACGTCTTTAGTTGATACTACCTAAAGCTCGCATATGGTTGGTGGAGCATTTCGAGAGCGCCATGCTACTTCCACGTTCAATTAATTTTTTGTACTTGGTAAAAATAGGTGGCTATGATATTATATTCACTGATCAATTCTATTTGTTCATTTTTGCTATCTTGTTCACGTCCTGAATATACCTAAAGTAAGAACGATGGACGTTATGAACAATTCACTCAGACATGTCAAAGAACAGTATGTGACACACACAAAATAAAATTTCGTTTGTGCCACCCCTCCTTTGAAGCACAAGATAAAGAAAGAAGCCATGTTTCTTCGTCCTCTAACAATCTTACATAAATATTCGTAGAACAATTGTGCTGGAGGTACCACCAAAGTCTGTTAAATTGGAACGTTATATCTGATGATCCTGATTCAGAAAATGACAACTGTCCGCTCATTGACTTTCCGTACCGAATATTTGTAATACCCACTTCATTGCACATTTCATCGTCCTGAATTTACCATAAGTAGTGATAGCTAACAGCTGACATTTCTTGATATCTACCAATTGCGGCAATAGTTGTTTTGATGAACTGAGAAAACAGGAAAAAATTATAGACCATAAATGTTTCTTTCAGGGCTTTCTTTTCATGTCTTTGTTTTCAGAAAAAAATGCGTTATGGGCAATAATTAGTTAATTGATGATTCCGGTTGTTGATCACGTGATTGTTAAATTGACCACCACCATTTCGAGGCTATCTAGCATTTATAAACGTTATGTTTGATTGCTTGAATATAGTTTTTTAGCGATATCATGGCGTCGAGTTTTTATTGGGGAAGAAGTCGGAGTACACGGCGAAAACCCGGGACCTTCGGTGGGAAAACTGGCAATCCTTGTCAATTATGATTGAGTACACCCTGCCTGTAAAGTTACGTGGTATTATTCTGAGCCAATCAATAAGTGACTTTGTGTGAGATGTAATGATATAGCAATGCATCGCATTGAACAATATATATTTCGAGATACTGGCCATCGCAACCGTCCCAACACCTGGTGAACAATCGGTTTCTTCGATCACTATAAATTAATAAATTATTTTCTGCCCCAAAAACGCCAGAATTGCCTACAATTTAACTGGGTGTGTCTAATCAAAACATTAAGAGAAGATACCAATAATATGTTCTCTGTTTAAAATTAGTCTAGGTAATTTCCAGTGCTCCGGACAATTATAAAAAACGACAGAAATAGAGGAAAACACAACCAACAAGGAAATGAGTTTACACATCTTGCATCATAAACATAAAACAAAAGTGATGTTATTCATGAAACACAATCGAACCAAAACTGTTTAAAAAGTAAAATGTGGGTGTTTTATAATTAACTACTTAAATCATAAACAACATAATTTAAATATTAAATACTAGATAAATTTGCAAATATGTCATATCATGTATTTCAATTTCATATGACAACACATTTTCTTCATGGAAATTGTAATTATCGCTGGGTTTTGACAGTAGATGTAGTAGCTAAAACAATTTTAAAGTTTGTTTAAAGAAGTAAGTTTCTTGTTTTGTATATTAAGAATATCAAACGTGTTTACAAGCTTTTCTTTCCGAAATAGAAGACAAGAACATTTTGCAAGCCGTGTGGAAACAATTTTAAAATAAGCGGGACCTAACGAAAGATATCTGCTCTAGCTGACAATGTCCTTAATAATATTGTACTGGCAAAATCGTTCCGATGAAGGAGCGATTCTCCACTTAAACGCCTGTCGCGCTCTCAACAAAGAGATCGTTGATAACCACGAGTTGGTGTTACATACTTCAGTATATAACTGTTTGTATAAAGTTAAACGCCACTTTCAGCAACATTCAGCTATATCATGATGTCCAGTTTAAATATGCCCGTCTAAGACGGATGCATTACGATACACAAATGTCCGTTCATCCGTCAGCCACCAGTCGCATTGTATCTTAAAAATGCCTTCCCAGACTTCTTCAAGCTGCACACAGTTGTTAATTATATTAGCTCAAGGTGTGTATACTTTTGGTAAATTTCTAATTCATCGTTATAGAATTATGGGAATTTTTTCATGAAAAAATGTTTTTATTGTTTTCACACTATAACTCAAACATGCTTTCTTGCATTTTTGAAAGTTTGGAGGATTTTTATATTGATAGATGCAAGATCCTTTAGTTGTTGGTGAAATTATGAGATATCGTTATAGAGTTATGGGACTTTGTTTGTAAAATCGGGGCGTGTTCTAGTTTTCAATCTGTAACTCAAGTGGCTTTTATCAATTTTCTTGACATTGCTGGGCATTGTTGATATTCGCAGATATGATTATGTCTATGCACCATGCAGTGTATAGCTCTTGTCCTTATATTTTTAGCGCTCGTGACGCTGCTGTTTATTACATATATTGGGTTAGGACGCCGTAGTACCCGGAGAAAACCCCGACAAGTGTCAATTTAGATTGAAGTCGAGTACACCCTTCCCGCAGTGAGACTCGAAACGGCAACTATCGTGTTGACAGTCCACGTGATCATGTGTAGATGATGACCTTAACCATTTGGCCACCTAGACCAAAAAAGAAACAAGCACGATCGTTTAGTTTTCACTGTGTTTGTCACATGATTTTTATCATTGACCATATCACTCGTTTGGTTCGCATTTAGCATTGAGCTTGAGACTAAAGACACCACAAACACTTTAACCTTTGATAGGTATTTCGATCTATATAATGAAATAAAAAACCCTGTTAAACTCTATATCGTAAGACATGCATCTAATGATCATAAATTTCACATTTCTTGAAATACTCTTTGGGACCTTCTAATATGTTTTATTTCTTGAGTGACTATATTGGATGGTTCCAAGGTGGACGTTTAGTATTATAAGGAGTTCACTTTTATATAAGATCTGTAATAAAGGCGTTTTAAAAGTAGTTCTGTATATGTGAATATTGGTCGTAGTGGCTCAATTGTTGACATGCAAGAGCCAATATGACCCAGGGCATCCACGTGGAATATAGGTGCAACCATTTATTATTAAACAGAAAACACCGAACATTAAAACCTTTGCTAGATTTAATACATACAAATAATTTTTTCTATGTTAATTCTATAATATTTACTGTCGTTTGGGTCTAAACATTTTTACACATTTACAGGCGTTTTCCATTTTGATTCAATGTATGTCTATAATACATTCAGATGGTCAAATACATCCGTTTTCTTTATAGACGGTTACATAATCTACCAAGCTCCACTGGATTGTTTGGTTCAGTTTGTAATTTGCATCTGAGGCTGGAGTCAACATATGTATTATTGTGTTAATTAATGTAAAACCCGACGACATACAGAAGAAACTTAGAGTCCACACCTGACCATTACTGCAGTATTTGGATGTTCCATATCCTTTACATATAGCTAAATAGAAGAATAGAATTTGCCAATCAAGGGACTTGCATTTAGCATTTAACTTGTCAGAAAAGCTTTCTAATATTTTATCTACGAGGTTTACCTTCTACATAAAGACTAAAAAAGCTTTGAATGCCGAAAGCTCTTTTGTCGATGTATGCATGTTATTACAAAATCTGAAATAAATAAATTAATTAATAAATAAATATTACATTTAAACATTATAATTGCTTTAAGTCGGGGGATACATTGCATTTGGGATGGAGCTTGCTAATTTATCAAGCAATCCATTACACTATTAAATATTAAATAGCCTAAATTGGTTTCCAGTCTTTAAAAAACGAAATTTTAATCATGTTGACGTGGCATGAAACTAAATTAATTTTAATAATTTAAAATATGTTAATAAACTACATTATGTTTCCAAGTTTGAATAGCAGTAAAATCTGGTGCATTGAATTTCATACGATTTTAATTACAATACGCTAATTATTTTTTAACGAATATGATTTTAGGAAACAACCGCTTTGTTTGTATCCATAAAATTCGCACGTTAAAATTTTATAGCATGTTCACGTCTTTTTGCAAAATGCTTCGGGTTTTAAATAAGACTGCAACGTTATCTATTATTTAATATTATATGTTTATTCTAGATTGTCGGTTTTAACGAACCAAAGCTATTTTCTTCTCGGACTTGCTTCTTGTCAATAGGCTTTCTAAAATATGTTTTTATTACAGCAACAACTCAGTGAACCCTAAAGATAGTTTCATGCCTACTTTGCCCTGACCTAACATTTAAGTTACTTTTTTTATCTTTATTACGCTCTATAAACGGGCTGGGGTTACTTTGGACAACTAATAATGTCACCCCATTAGATCATCTAAACCGGACTCAGCGGGTACAGTAAACGTGCCTAAAACCGCTGCTACATCTAAAATTATTTCTTCACATTTTTGCCATATTAAAAGTAATTTCCTGGCAAGTTTGATTTCCTTTAGCATTCATTTTGGAGGGGACGATCAAAATGTAAGGAGTCAACAGACTTCGGATGGACAACGCCAATAGATAACATTGACATTCATTAAGTTGAGCTAAAACTATATAAATGTACGAAGAAAAAATCAGTAGATTTATCAATCTCTTACCTTCTTTTTAAAAAATGTTTCTAAATGTCCGTTGTCTGCAATCGATATACGATCAATAAAGAATCAATTTAGGGAATAAATGTTATTCCGACTCAAAAGTTACATAATGTAACCTGATTGTATTTGTTAAGAATCTTAGACTTTGCGTTAATAATCGACTTAAATCCGTATTCAAGGACGATGATGCTATAATGTCCCTCACTTCCCTCCATGATCAATTTTATGTTGTCCCTGCGCACCTGGCATCTAACAACCTTGTGTTTGTATGTAAGTCACATTAATGTCAATGCCTCATTAAGGAGCTGAGCATCAAGGAAATTCCACACACAAACGTACCACATTTGACAAAAATGAAATCCTGGCTAACCATAAGTCCTTAATCACTTCTTTGAATATTTATTACGGCAAATTGTTGGAATGAAGCGTTACTATACTTATATTGGATTCCAAAATTACATAAAAATTCTACAAGGTAAGGTACATAGCGGCTTATCTACGTGGTCTACCAAAGATGTGAAACTGTATATTCGCGTAATATTACATGTAACCATGTGTGAATTTTTAACAATTCTAAAGAACTAAAAATCAATATCGATATCTAAAATTCTATTTGTTAGAATCTTTAACTTTGCAACTCTTTATACCACCTTACCTCACGAGAAACTAGAATCTGTCCTTAAAGCAATCATTTATAAAGCCTTCACATAGTTTTAGGTTTTTTTTTCAACCAAAGAACTAAAATGCAAAGTATGCTACAGCGAGAAACAGGTGTTTGATATGATAGATTTTCTAATCGACAACATATTTGTAACTTTTGGCGGATAAGTTTTTCAACAGGCAATCGGAATTCCAATGGGTGCAAACTGTGCCTTTGCCAATTTGTTAAATTGCGTCGTTATTGCATAAATGGACCTTAGTGGTATATAGAACGTTAAGCTAAACCCGACGTCCAACAAAACGCTGAAACTATTTATCGACCGCAAAATATCGGAAACGTAGACGACTTATTTCAGCGCGAGTTTGTTCGTTGTTGTAGGAATAATATATTGTTTTCAGAATCATCGGTAATTTAACAGTACTTTTTTGTAATAGGGGCGGTCGTACCCAACGCAACCCTTCTCCCTCCCGTTCCGACGGCCATGAATTGGAAATTCGTGAGAGAACTATCAACATCACCAACCAGAACTAAATCTGGTGGTCGACAGACACAGTCGTCATCATTGTACAGAACTAAAATTAATAGTCATGATGTTAAATAGACGCAGTCGCATAAACGCACATAACTTAAAATAAGAGTCTGGTGGGTAGATAGACGCAGTTAGCATTATTGCACAAGACTAAACATAACAGTCAGGTGTTTAAATGGACCCAGTCGCCATAATCGCACAGGACTTAAATAACAGTCTGTCTGGCGGTTATACAGGCGTTAAGGTTTACTCTCTAGTGAAATGAATTAGGCAAAATATAAAATATGACCTTAAAGAAGCCGATTGCTTATAGCAGATTCATACTTAAAACTTGTCAAATTATAAATTATTATCATTAAAATTTGAATGGATATGACAGCATATTTTAAGGAGGGGTTCAAATAAGTTATCAAACTGGTCAAAACCGGTTTAAATCACGGGGAGAGGTGGAGGGTGGTTAACTTAATATATATGGGGTACTACGGATGTGCGCCCTAAAAGGGTCTTTTTTATAACCTTGGGAATCTCTTTCCGTTGAAATATGTATATAAGTTTGTAGTTTTAAATTATCTATATATAGCTAGTTATATCAATGGCCGAAAATAATTTCTCACCTAAACGTAAAGAGGTAAACCACAATGACTTAGCAAACTGAGACATTTCGCTTTATTTTTTTGTGTTACTTTGTTTTATGACCATGTAGGTAGTGAATGGACTGTTGTGTCAAAAATATATGAATATGGTGGGTTTTCAATTCTCGGTCCGCAGAACAGTACCTAAAAGTTCCCTTAGTTAAAACCCCTCCTCTTAGTAAAAATGCAAATGAATTATAGAAACGTGATTTCATTCATTGTTGATAATTGTTTGTTCTCAGTAAGATAGAGAAAATATAAATACATTTAGGGTTATGCGGAACTTATTATTCAAATTATAACAAAAAATTCTATACCAGTTCGTGTGTAGGTGTGTAACCCATTGTAATCTTTAACATTCAAACAGCACTTTGACTTATGCATTTGGTTATTTATTATTTATGATAATAGTTTATGTTTGGATTATTGGGATAAAATAATATAAATTCCTGAACGATAGTAATTTCTGCATTTGATAGATGCATGTTTGTAACATGCAAAATTAAAATAAATGATCGTTGAACTTATCTTTAAAATCAGCAACTAGACATATAATATTGCGTGAACAATAGGTTGACTGGAATAGTGGGACAATTTTCATTACTTCATAAATAAATAACGTTCATTTATATAGGTGTCAAATAAAACTTGCAAAGTTCTTTCTATGGATTGTATATCCAGGGGACATGTTAAAACATTACCTATATTATTTCGTACAATTTATAAAGAACTTGCGTTGGGCAATGTAAAATTAAGAATGTTTCTCTTTATTACAAACATGATTGAACTCGGAACTGTTTTATCAAGGCTTCATAGAATTATTGCATCTGTAGGTATACGAAGAGAACGACAAAACTTTATTTGTTCCAAAGGTTCTAAGAATATCAAAAAGAATAATATAAGGATTAGATTTGTCCACCACTAGTTGGTTGGTCACATTACATTTTTTGTCTTTTAAATTATACTGTACAAATTTAAATTTCGTTTAGTCACACAAGAAGAAAGAAATCTCAAAACATGACAAGGTTTTTGTGAACCTAAAGGACAAATTCATTTATTTAAAAATTTAATGTATTTTATTTGGCAGTAAAACAACAAAAAGGAAAAAAACTGAACAGAATATCATAAAAAGAGGACTTTTGATATATGCTTACACTTTACCTTTGTCTGAATCATTTTCAAATCAAAGTATCAAACAGACCACCTCGAAATACGAGATCATATTGTGAATTTTCTATGCTAAATCTTAACCGAGGTTCGCTTGTCGAGTCATTTTAGTGGCTGTTATTCATCACCCGCGTGTCACCACTAACATTGCGGCAATTCCTTAAGGGCATGGTGTGTGCTCGATGTCAGTAACGGGGTATTTCGGCTTTTGTCCTCATAGAACTAGACGCCGCGGGTAAAACTGAAAAATTGCTAAAACGCTTAATACCACATTTAAACAAACTAACAAAAGCACAAACTTTGTCTCTTCCAGTATTTTTTAAATAGAGATGTACATTTAAATTTATGTGCATACAAATAAGGGGTTTGATAAAGTTCTGATATTGATTAAAAAAACAATGTACGTTTTTTTTTCCATTAAATGATTGTAAATTAATTTGTTTAATCTATTCGTACAATACACTTAAAGAACGGATAGGAGATTATTAGACGGCATTTTTTGAAGATCGATATAACAATGTACAATGAATTGCAAATTGTCTTAGTAATTCAGACAGTGTTAGGAAAAGCTTGAGTTATAAGTTTTGGGCACTTAAACAATTTTTCCAAAACAGATTGCAAAAAATAAAAAAGTTACAACTCGCTTGCCTTAACACAGAAGAAGCATATGTTTAAAACAAGTAGTTTTTATGTAAGAAAACACTTGTTTTTATTTACATTAATTTTTTATATTATTTTTCCTGTATTGTCAACTTATTGTATTTTAAAATTCTTGGTTGTACCGCAGACTTGTAATAAACATAAACATTTAGTCATTTAGACATAGTTGTAAAATTGATGCTTTACTTTCGGTATTCACTTAATAAGAAAGGGTGTAGGAATACGGCAAGAACTTATTACCCGTAATACACCGTAGTTAAATTAAAAAAAAATTCTTCAGACTTTAAACGACGACGACATCTTTTATGTCGGAAAATTCTGCAAAAATCTAAATTTCGAACAATTTTCCACTTTTAGTTAACAATTGCGGAGTGGATTCACTTGTCATCAACAAACAAACTTACATACTACAGTAATGGGACGAGATGTTTGGTATGGCATTGAAGCTGCTTTGACCAACATTTTTTAACAGCCAATACTAAGTCTGGACCATTGCTGTAGTTGCTAAATTTTTGGTTGTTGGTTCTAAAGTTTTCCGGTTATAGAATTTTGATTTGTGGATTGTATTTTTGACAGTTTCCTTGGTGTTCGGTATTTTGTTATTACCTTCATTATTAATTTCATTCATTCATGACGCAATCTCTAATTAATTTACCAACTTCTAGAATGATTTGCTGTCAGACTTTCCGAAGTATAAACCAACTCATCATAAAAAAAACCATCTCTATCAGACATGTGTGGAAGCGCTGGTGAGCTCTGTGATTTATTGTGGTCACTAAGATCGGTACCAGATGGATTGGTATTTCAGTAAATATTTCATAGAATTAGTATAAATATACAACATGCAATATTCAGATGTGTTAGGAATAAGGACCGGTAACTACACAATGAAAACAGATTTAGTGTTCCATATCTGATAAAAATGTCAATAAAGAAAAACGTGCCAGATTGACACACGAATACAGTTTTAATGCAAATGTTTAAGCCATGTTCCGACCGATGTGTTATTGCCCACACAAGGAGCTGCCCAGTGGGTGTGTTCCCGGAATGCCAACGTTTTGAAAATCACATAATTTAGTATTGGGTTTTTAGTGATTAAAAATGGATACAACAATGGGTGTTGATTATTCTTATAATTTAAATGGGTATACAAATGTGCAGTTGTTGCAACCCCAAAAATTGAAATGGGTAAAATAACTTTTTTTACAGATAACTATGTTATTTATGTAAATTATATAAAAAATAAAATAAATAAATAAATAAATAAATAAATAGTTGAAAAAAATCTGTAATATATATTTTGATGCATTAAACTAGATTTGGTTAAAAATGTAAAAAACAAATAACAAATTATTTCATTACAAAATATAATATAATAATTAATATTATTAAAGTAGATACCAAGCTTCTAAATTATTGAATACTAAACAGTGACTACTGCTTACCCGTCCTTTAAATTCGTGAACTGTCATTTCGAAATATGAATGTCTCCCATGACACAGCTTTGTTTTTAATTTTAATGTAAAATGTAGTGTTCCTTATCACCTGTTTGTTATATTATGCTATAAATTAATGTATTTATAATAATAAAATAAATCATTAGTTCATTAACACAGTACAATATTACGCACAGTTAATTAATTACTCTGTGTGGAAACCACTTAATCCTCACTAATGAGAGCCTAAAATGTTCTTTGATCTTTCAAAATGTCGGTATTCCGGCACACATCCGACCAGCGCGACCCATGTAGAGCGGATTTGCGAAGCCCTATTTTTGTGAGCTGTCAAAATACAGAAAGCATGGCTGCAGTCAATAGTGAGTAACGTATCTGAAGAGTGTCAAGCTCCTTCTAAGCTTTTAAGATTATAACCGCTACAAACGAATAAATTTTCTGTCCATACACAATCCTTTAAAGTTTTGCAATATCAGTAGAAATTTTGCTCGCTCGAGGTGGTAAACAATTTTCGCATTCATAGTTGAGATATTACTCACTGGATGGTAAGCATATATTCAGTCTAATAAAATCGAAACCTTAAACTATTATTCAATCTCAAAAGAACATATCTGTAATAAAACATTAATTTTTTCATTTTTGTCTTTGCATCAGGATAGAGATTCATATATTAAATTTATCACTTATTAATGGTTAATAAATTAGATAAGATTATTATTTAAAAATGAACATTATATTGAATTATGTATGTACAACTTAAATTTTTTTCAAGTAAAGAGAAATAACTAAAATTGAAAACTTCAGCTCGCGTTCTATCAAAAGTATTGTATTTATCATGTTTATGGCTTATATGTGCTTATTTGTATATGTAAGTATATTTTAGACTTGTATTATTCGTCGGTATATGTCAAAATACGCCTTACGGATTTCAAAAAGAAATCTACGTAGATACGTCAATCCGGAAACAAATCCAACTTCTGTTCAAGATAAGTCATCACAGATTTAGAATTGTGACTCCTTTCATTTCAATTAGCGCCACTTTTAAACACGAATGATGTTGATGATTAAACTCGGTATGTAGAGGTTGTATGTACTGAGACAAGTCCAAACATATGGACGAAATCTTGTAAAAATACTATGCTTGGAAATAAGGGTACGAACATCCGATATCGTCAAGTTACCGCATTTGATACTCTTAAACTTTTATCTCTTCCAAAATATTAAAACTATACAATTATAGAAAAAGCTAGTCTTAATGACTTTAATTCTTCTCAGGTATAGTCAATAAAATGAAAAAAAATCTTTTATGACTCGCAAATAACTGTCTACGAAGTGAGAAATACAGAGCTAATGCTTACAACAATCCATAAAAATTTTTCAACAACACCATTTACTGCATATTATTACATATACACGACATTTTAAACACATCAGCTTTCGTCTAAAAAAACCTAGAGCTTCTATAGTGAGTTGCATTACGACTGTCTCATTACTGGCCGTGAAGGAAATAGTACCCCTGAGAGTTTGTACATATATAACAATTTGTTAGTACACACATATTGAACAGACATTAAAAAATATGAATATCTAAAGTTTAAAAAAATAACAAATGTTAACATATATATAGACCGATTTTTTTTAGAAATTTAAATCTTGATGTTGGATATGACGGAATTTTTCAGGAACAAGTTGCCACATTTACATTAAGTCCAGTCATGCATCTATAAAATTAGATGTGGCGAAAAACAATACATAAATAGCACAGAGGGTTGAATCTTCCTGATCCGGGAAGTTACAAACAACAACAATTACCACGCTGCCAAGCAAGCAGAATTTACCGTCACCATTAGCACGTTTTAATAAACTGCATGTTCATTGATAAATTAATATTTTTTTAATTACATTTAAGTATTGTGTATTGTTATCCAAGCAAGACAAAGCTTATTTCACTTTAAGCATTGTGTCGTCGCTGGCGTTTGGGGGCGGCTTAATACAAATTAAATTGTGTTTACGAGTATCAACAAGTTTAAAAGGAGTTATTTCAAAATACTAGACAACAACATTGTGCAAGCCGTGTGACAACATTTTGATATTAATCTCGCTTGGTATGTTGTTCTAACTGATAAAAAGTATTGTCCAATGAAGGAACGATTCCATATATAAACGCCTGTCGCGCTCTCAAAGAAGGAGGTCTTTGATAACCAAGCGATAGCGTTATATAATTTAATATTTATTTAATACCAGTCCTCCTCATACCAAAACTGCATAAGTATTTATATAAGCAACGATACAATGTATATAGCTGAGTAAGTTATGTGTTCTAAATAATAACTATTTCCCAAAATATATACCCTTTTATTACAGATGTCAAAAATAAGGCACTGACATATTGTACAACAAGCTACAATGTACTATAAAAGTGGTGTAATTAGATCACAATATTGAGAAAAGTGAGACTTTTACTGCTCCGCTATAAGGTCTTGTCCCTTATTTCTAATTGCTTGAAATTAAATTGCTAAATAGTTTCAGTAGCCCGTATTGCTACATCTATTCACTGCTATTCCTAATATCCAGTTTATTCTCGTTTAAAGGAATAATTCCGAATCCATCACTATACCAGTATTTAATACGATATAGAGATTTAATCAATGATTTGTTAAATCTCACTACGATTCTGATAGAAAGTTTATGCTGGAATTTTTTCTTAACAACATATAGTCGTGTATTTTTTTCGTGGTTTTCAACAATAAGTTGTTACCAATAGTAGAAACGTTCTTCATTATTCGCAAAGGCATACTTTATTTTCCAAGTCGTAAAAGGAAAATTAAACAACACAATCATTTAGTTTTCTCTGTACCTTTCACGTGATTTTTATCATTGATCAGATCACACTTTAGTGGCATTTTATTTCACATTTAACCAGTGAGCGTGAAATAAAAGACACCAAAAAACTCAGGTCTGTTAGGTATTTCTACTTATCAAATGAAATAAAAAATATATGTCATTTATAGTATAAATTATAAGAAATATGCCAATTCATCATTAATTTCACACTTCTTTGACATGTACGCTTTTGAACATTCTGATGTGTTTTATTGGTTGAGTGACTATATTGAACTGTGCCAAGCTGAATGGTTAGTATTTCGAATAAGATCTGTTAAATAGGCCAAATCAATCATATATATTTGAAATAGTAGTTTTATTCTCAATTGTTGCTATAGCCGATAGGACTCAGGGAATCCACTGCAACATCTGTACACTCGTTTATCAATATAGAGAAAACACAAAACAAGAAAACTTTTTCCAGATTGATACAAAAAAAAATTTCCCATGACAATTCTTTCATATTTAATGTCGATGTCGTTTGATTATAAAACTTTTTTTTTCCAGATATGGGCCTTTTTTTTTATTTTGAGTTAAATGTGTCAAAAGTGCAATCAGATGGGCAGATACCTAAGTTTTCTTTACAGACGGTTACATAAACTACCTCGCTCGACTGGACAGATTTGGAAATCAGCTTTGTTTGTCGTCCTTTGCTTTATTCCTGAGCTTTGAGTCAGTATTTGATATATATAAAATAATGATTTTGATGTTTCAGGTCTTTTACCTTTAGAGAGAACAGAATTTCACAAACAAGGGACAGAAAATCATTATCCGGGTTTTCATTAAGACTGTAAAACGCTTTAAATACTTTAATGAAAGCTGACGAAAGCTCTTTTGTGATCACAAAATCTGAAACAAATAAATAAATAAATATTAAATTAAAACATAACATTTTAAAATGCTTTAAGTAATTTGACACATTGCATTTGTGATGAAACTTTCCATACTTTACATTATTTAATATTAAATATTAAATAGCATTAATTGGTTTCTATGTTCAAACATCAATCAGTCTTTTCAAAAACGAATTTTTAATCTTGTTTACGTGAATCGCTATTTCTAAATCTGTTAACAAAATGCATTACGTTTGCAAGTTTGAATACCAGTTAAATAGGGTGCATTGTATTACATTACCAATTTTACATACATTCCGCTAATTATGTGTTACCAAATACGATACGATTTTAGATCACAGCTGATTTTACATATCCTAGTTAAATTGTATTGTTGACGCTCTTCTCGTGAAAGCAAGGTGTGATTTTATCATGTTTAGTGTGTTTAATTTCGGAATTTCATCCACCAGATGCGTTAAATGTTTACCCCTTAGATAACAGTGAAAGTCGAAATAACAAAATTGTTATCATTGATTCACAGTTATTATTATATTTGTCACACGAAACCAATTTTATTTTTATCCTTATGGTAGTAGGTATTTGTTTAATTGAATATTAATCCTTTTCGGTTTTACCTGTTGAGTTAATGACAATAAAAGTGTAATATTAAAATAACAGCGGCCAATAAGCAGATGATAATTCCGACACATTTATGTGTTCATAGAAATTCAAACATTGTGGGTTTTTTTTTAATTTAATACAGAGAATATACATATACATGTTTACTTGTGGTTTCGATTGATGTATTTTTTGTTACCTTGTTTCCGTCATGAAGTTACCTGAGATTTTGATTACTGACCTGTAACAAAACTTCAAAAATCTATACCTAATACACCTTAATTGTTACCCACACCTATTCTCAGATACAAAAATTTATGCTTACTATTTTTGTGTCCTTGCATAAGGATAGAGATATTTTAATATCAAATTTATCACATAACACATTTTATCAGATTTCAAAGTTTGTAACAATAAATATACTTCAATGTACCATTCCACTTTATTCCGATTTTCATATTAAAAACAAGCATATAATGATAAAACCTAAATTTGATCGTGATACGGGATGTAACGCCTACTGATTGCTACTTACATGTTAATCATCAAAGATCAATGCAGATCTCATATTTTCCTGTCTCATCAACGTTACTTACCATCCAGTTAATTTCTTTTTTATATGTAAATTTACAATTTTTATAGGAAATTCATATTGTAAAATACATTTCTATTAAATATATCGTCAATAATCGTTGTATAGAAAAAATACAACATTATAACAAACGATTCGTACAATTAAGAACATTTTATTGCAATGACACAAATCTGTTATAGTTTCATTTTCCTTATTTAATTTATGTGTTTAACATCCTTACATTCGGGTACAATATCACTTGTTAAAGTATTAAGTTTTTACTGATTGTTCAATTCTTCATGAATATAGCTGAAAGATTTATCGCTGGACTTTATACAACAATTAATCAGGGGAGTCCCTAATCTGCGGAAGGATGGAAAAGAACTATAGAACTATAGAAAAAGCTTTAACTTTTGAACGGATCAACATATCGATGTAATTTAAAATGATTATGATAGATGATAAAAATTTCAAAATTAATATAAAATTATTTTAAATATATTGGTTTAAAATATATAAATCTTGAACGGAAAAGTTTTTTCTCTGCTAAAATTGAACACGATTTTTCAACTTTAGTACCATACAAAATAAATCAAAATAGCTATGTGATTGCCTTGTGTTAACCTGGCATTATTTCAAAGTGATCTTTAAATACATAACAGCTTTATGACGATATTGGTACATTTCTCGCCTGGTGCGTTATATTGTCAAAATACAAACTCATTTTGTAAATTTCTTTATTAACTGTATAATTAATTGATTAGATTGATTAGATATAAAATGTATAACGGTAATAGGCATACCTAAGTTCAATTTGGCATGTAATTATCATTTTCTTGATGTCATATACTGTTAGGTTTGCATCTTTTTATTCTCTTAATTTTAACATGTTCGGATGTCAATGGTTTATAATGATGATACTATGTACTGTTTTACTACAAACGTTGATTAGTTTAAAAATAATAAAATTATTAAATAAGCAGAGTATGACTGGGGACTCTCGTACATGAGCGGCGTCATTCATAAAGGGAAAATCCTTGTCAAAAAAGGTTAAAGTCGAGCACACAACCTGAACGCAGTAATACGAGAATTAGCGACCTTAGTGTCGAGACAGATAAAAACTAGCAACCACTCTAGCAAGTCGACCACCCAGAATTTGAGGAGATTTGGAGTAGAACAATCACAATATAAACTCGTATTTTGATGTAGCTTGTTCATTACTTTGAATTTGATTGAAATATTGATTGAAATTATTTATTCGGACGAAGGCAAACTTTAAAAATATATTTACAATCCTGTTTTACTTATATCCTATATTCTGTTCGGTACTGTTATATCCCTTTTGTTATTTTGTCAGCCAAATAAAATGTTTTTACATTTTAAATAACTGAATTTGTCCTCGGGTTTACCAAAAATTTGTTTGTTGAGATTTATTTTTGTAGTCTTGTTTGACTAAAACAAAATGCAAGGAAACTAACATTTTTTAGAACTGGAGTTAAAAGACAATTTGTAATGAGACCTACTCAAGCAATGGTGAACAAACATCATCCTTATTTTGCTCTTTTACATAATAACGAACAGTTTGTGACAAATATTTATGTCGTTCTGCAGAAAATTCCGAGTTCACTCCTGTTGTAGACAAGAGAAACGTTCATCATTCTTCGTCGCCAACGGTTGTAGATTATTTTGTTGCTTTTTATGAGTAAATAGAGGTAATATTCAATTATAAACATACATACTTTATAGAAAAAACCATTTGACTTAAATTTTGAAACCTATGGAAGAGCGTTATTTGTTTATGAAATAATTAAACATTTCCCGGTATTCAATTCAAATTATTTATGTTTCTTTCAATAGCTGTTTTTATGGCTAATTACCAAGAACATTTTATTTCTATGTTACAAAAGTATAAAGAGAAATTGTAGAAGAAACTATTTTTTCAGGGACTTGTCTCATATTATGCACATGTTCCATAAACAACTTATATCGTAAATAACTAGTAACCAAATCATGCAAATGGCGTTATTTGCTTTTTCTGTATGTTTGAAATTACAATGGTCTTAAACGCGATGATTTGTGACAACGAAAATAAATTATTAATTTTAATTAAAGTTCCGCAAGAAATTTATTAATATTTGTTCTCGTATCTAAATTAAAATCTTACTGATAACAAATATGTTATCAACCATTCATGTAACAGCTATTAGTATTTAAACCGGTTCTGACCAGTTTGATAAGCGTTTGAACAGGTGCCACGTTTTTCAAACAATCCTAAAATAGGTCTTACGACATGTCTTAGGACATAACTGTGGACTGACTTAGAGCAGTCTTAAGACGTGTCTTAGACTTCACGCCGTAGATATCCTAATAGCATCCTAACAAAGATGTCCTAACTCTGTCTTAAGCAATCTATGTATACATGTTTAATTAACTAGGAACTTTATAAAGTCACCTAAATTTCTATGCGGACTGCACGTAAACAAAAGTAAGTCAACGTTTCATAAATATTTATCAATAAATATAATTATATGTATTTTTTAAAATAAATTGTTATACAGTTAAACGCCAAATGTCTCTTTGTATGTGCATTTCAAAGTTGTATAATTTGGCCTGAGTATATAAATCTTGTTGTAACATCACTATTTGTAATTAAACCAGGCTTAAAGATCTTATAAAACGCTGCTTTTTGCAAGAAAAACGGAAAGAGACGATATAAATACCTGGTAATTAGTCATGACAGAACTTACTTCGTCATCAATGACTCCAAATCTAATACTAAATATACTGAAGACCAAATCTGTCACATGTTAGATTTTCTGATTGACAACGTATTCGTCATGTTTGGAGGACATGTTTTTCACCAGACTGTTGGTATTCCAATTGGTACTTACTGTGCTCCTCTCCTCGCCGACCTGTTTTTTTTACTCTTATGAGCCTGTGTTCCCAGAAGGCCTACTGAAGAAGAAAGAAAAGGCTCTGGCCCAGCCTTTTAATTTTACATACCGCTATATTGATGATGGTTTGTCCCTCAACAAAACTAAATTTGGTGACTATTTACATTCAATTTACCCTAACGAGCTTGAAATGAAAGACACCACCAATACACTAAGGTCAGCCTCTTACTTAGACCTACTTCTAGAAGTAGACTCGGGGAAACTACAAACTAGACTCTACGACAAGCGTGATGACTTCAACTTTCCAATTGTCAACTTCCAGTTCATCGACAGCAGCTCCAGCGAATGGTTTGTACATTCACAACTTATACGTTATTCTAGATCCTGCGATCGTTTTTCCGATTTTCTAGATCGATCACTGCTGTTGACTGCTAAACTACTCAAACAAGGGTTTGTTGTACCTAGGTTGATGTTATCTCTCCAGAAGTTCTATGGTCGGCACCACGACTTTATTGATCGTTATTTGAAATCAGTGGCTCAAATATTATCAGGCATTTTCGATGATTCATAGTTAGTGTTTCGTATTCATGGAGTTGACTTTTCCCTAGACATAACAATGAGTAACTCGACGGGTGTCTTATTAGAGGCAAGCACTGCTTACTCGTCCGAAGCACCTGCGTGCAACCATGGTTTTTATTGGGTTCGGGTTACTCTCTTTGTTTCTTGTTTTTTTTGTTTGTGTGTGTGTGTGTGTGTTTATTTGGTTTTTGTGTTGCGTTTGTCTATATCCGGATTTATAACTGTCCCTTGACTTTAGACTCTTGTAGTTCAGTCGGTTTTCTTTATTTTTTTTTTCTTATAAAAGTGTGCTTTATCAGATTACGGATAAACTGTATATAGATTTTTGTTATTATTGAAGACCACACAATTTAAATGTTATTACAAGTAGAAAATATAGTTTCTTGATATTTTATCTTTCCTATCCAAGTTCTAAGACATCATATATATCCAAATGTGATCCTCAGAGACTTACTTCTATTTAGGCATAATGTTACGTAAATATATATTATTTATCTGATTAGTAGATGGTCTTTATAAAATGTAATTCACGCTTTATCTATAGCCAAAAGCGATTTGAACATATGGAAATTCTCAATAATAATATCAAAATCGCTGTAAAAAGTAATCATTAACGCTCGTACCGTTTGCACAACAAAAAGTAAACTTCCCTGACGTATCATTTACATCAGACCGTTAAATACAAAAAGACCGGTGTTATAGTACATATTCATAAGATTTCGACCAAATTTATTTACGCCCATGTCCATTGACATTCGCGGCGGAGCGATAGGGTTCTCTTCATAAGAAACACTACTTATATATCTATCAAGGGTATCATAGTTTAGTGTATCATATTACATACCTATTCGTGAATTAAAATCTATATATAAAAACAGTTTATTCTTATTTCTATATTCAAATACAATATCTTCAACAAGCTCAAAGAAGTCACATTCAGAATTGTTATGAAACACAGAGTTTTCATGAGGTTTATAAACAAAACATTTGTAAACATCATATAAATTGTGAAAATAATATTTTTCAATATAATCAATAATACACCATCTTTTATAGTTTTCAACACTGCAATTACCTTTACATAGTCAGTCTTACAATATAGTGCATTACCCCCTTCATTTCTTGTACCTATATTTTTACTTCTACTAAATGATACATTTTGGAAAAATTATTTAAATGTACACTATATCATAATAAATCATAAAATTTTGAAAATCATAATCATACATATGATGTTAACCCATGGACATTCAAACTCAAGCATTTTATGCTTCCTGTTAGTTCCCTGATATTGTCCTATTTCTCAAAATATTCCGTTCCAGCAACAAACAGCTTATCTCGGACAAAATAGGCTTTAAGATCTTTCTCTCTAAGATCCTTTAGTTTTGTTAAAAGTTCTTTTTTTCGCTTCATAATCTCAATAGGTAGCTGGTTTGAAATTCTAAATTCCGTTTCTTTAAGATGCGATGACCTCTTCTTGACCTCTTGTTTTTGACTTAAATCGGCGAATTGAACAACAATCGATCGTATATTTTGATGTAGTATGTAGTCTTGCCAATTCTGCTTGCAACAATAATCTATATTGTTGCACTGGCATTTTCCATGTGCAACTTTTTTTTCCCTGAAGTTGTTGATAATTTGTAATCAATTCTCGTCTTTTGTTTCGGGAATGTTGTAGAAAACAAAATTACTTCTCATTCAATGTAACTTGATGTCGACAATTTCCTCTTTAAGCTTCACATTATCGTCCTTTGTTGCTTTCTGAGGCTTTTCCAATGTCAGTTTTCTGCTGTGTTATTCGGTCTTGCCTGATTGCTTATTTATTTTATCATTGACTCCCTAACTTGCCCCTGTAATTGTCCATATTTCTCGTCTGTATTGGCCTTACCTTATATTGAGATCGTTTATGAGTGTTTCGATTTCCTCTATACTTTTCTTTGTTTCGTCAAAACTGTATTACCTTTTCAACTTCCCGGATTCTATCGAATAAAAGTTTTGTATCACCTTCAAACTTGTTTACTTTTGAGTTCATGTTATTGACGAAATATTCAATGTGATCTAGTTTGTCTAGTCTTCGTTCTATGCCAGTAATTTTTATAAATAATTCGTCGACCCAAGATGTTTTATGTGAGATCGTACGAGAGACCCCCCCCCCCCCCCCCACGTATAATGCCATGGGAAGATAGGTGTTGAGCAAAATTCTGGTTGTGTATTTTGGAATGGTTGCGAAGGATTAAAGTCTTGTAAGATACTGTTACTGTTAATTGGAATATAAAAGCTTTGGTCCTGGCTAGGAAGAATACTCGTTGCATGTTTACATTTGACATGCTCATGACATCCGAATTCTTGACCTCTGCAGTTGTACTATCAATATTTGTTTCATTGTCTTTCTTTTTGGCGCTTTTCGTTTCCTCTTTGCTGTTTTCTTGGTTTCGGTATCATTAGAAATATTATACTTCTTTTCGTTCTTCCTTTTCTTGGTCAAAGTCGACACAAATTCACTATTTCTGCGCTGGAAATATTTTTCGTGCCGTTAATAATATACAATTTTGGCCTTTAACGAAGGTAATATTCATATTATTAAATTGAGAAAGGGTTATTTGTCAGAGGTTCGCAGGACAGAAGAAAAATAACTCTTTCGAGATTTAATCATTTGGATATTACCTGAACTCGATTGAAGGCCATAACTGTATTATTATACTGAACTGAAAACAAACAAGAACAAATGGACTGTGTAGTCATAACTGCGTAACCCTTTTACATTAAGCGCGCGTTTGCACGTCAAACAAATAATTTGTTATCTCCCCTTTCAAATTTGGCGCGCTTTGGCTCGTCGAACAAAAATTAGTTATTTTGTCTACGTGTAAATTCCCAGACAGTTATTTTTTTTCTACGTGCAGTTTTGAGCGCGGAAAGGCAGTTATTTCTCATATCTCATTTATTTGAGTTCTGATTTCCATAATAAAGTATAATAATATATATTTCTAACTTACATAATAACCAATAATTTTTAAACTTAAATCTTTATATTATATTTTACAGCACTTGGAACCCAATGTGTTTCCCTTACCTTTTCAGGTATAAAACAAGATGATACAATGTGTTTATGTAAATAGTAAAACTCTTATCGGTCAAGTGAGCTGCATTGTTCGTAGTCTGCTAAATATTGTTGGTTAAAAAAGATAATAATATAATCTAAGGACAAGAATAGCAGTCAAGGAGAAATAACTCGACATCAGACCCTTCGTTAAAATGCATGCACACATCTATATTACTACATATGAAGAAAGTTAAATTTAAATTGCGTGTCATTTTTATTTCTGTTCTGCATGATTAGCAAATATTCTTTTATAACCAACCTATCTACGGTCCAATGCGGTTTATCACACCTCTTAGCTTGAAAATCTTCTTTCAGGGAGGCGGCCGGGGAGGGGGCAGGAGGATAAACACTGAATAACCTCCCGTTTTGACTCTTTATGGAGTAGATTTCAACTTCGTCGTCTCTAAGGTTTTTCATACGCAGAGTTCATTGGGTTGGATAGATTTCTGAAAAGTATTCCCTTTTTCGGAATACGGTTACTTCTCATATTCAATAGTTATCTTTCATGACAGCAGGTATCGGTATTGAACATATGGGGGAAATCACGTTTTAATTTTTTCTAAATAATTTTTATGGACTGTCTTCCAATACAACTAAATTACACTGCATAATTAGTTTGCACATCGTAATAAATTTTACCAGATGTTCTGCTTTAATATAAAAAATATTTCAAAAAAACAACGTTTTACTAACAGCAGGTGCTATAAAATACCCGCTCTAAAGAACAGATAACTCTGCAAATGGGAGATAAATCTTGTTAACCAGAAGTAGGGGAATAATTAGTCTAAATACTACATTTTACTGACAAACAGAATTTTTTAAGTGCAAAACAAAAGGCCAATAAAAAGCAATTAACAGAAATGATCAGTCCGGAACAGGTTTTTAGAAAGTGTGTTCAATGTTGGAGTTCGTGGTCTGTCAACAATGATATTGCGGGTTCGATTCTAACTGCAGGCATGGTGTACTCGACTCAAATCTTAATTGACAAGGATTGCCAGTTTCCCTACCGCAGGTCGGGGGTTTTCTCAGGGTACTCCGGCTTCCTCCCCCAATAAAAACTGGACGCCATGAAATAGCTGAAAAATTGCTGAAAGTGGCGTGTTAAACACCATCAAACAAACAAACAATGTTGGAGTTCATACACATAACCTAAAAACTCGACGGATACAGCACAACAACTCATAAACATTATACACCAACACCCATCAGATATTACATATGTACGATGAGTGTTCTTGTAACACTTTATCAGAACAGTCGGTCGGGATTTGATGTATATGATAAAAATAACTTATCATTTGACCTTGCATATGGCAGCATTTGTACAAGTAGATTGTTATCCAATAATTGTGTTTCTGTTTTTATGTTTTTGGTTTTGATTTGTGTTCTATATGTTTGTCTAGATCCAGATCTGTAATTATTCCTTGACTTTTAATGGTATGGTACTGGCTATTTCTCCTTTTTTTGGTTCCTGTACCCAAAACCAAAATTTTCACTTTTTTAACAGTACATGGTTCGGGATTATCAAACCTTCTTTTACTTTAAACATATTTTATTTGTTCAAATATGTAAGGACCGCGATTTTTTTTTCATAGTTTCCAATGACAAGGATGAAATGTACAACAAACAATGGAACAACAACATCTACATTTGCATATTTACTTAAGTATGGAGAGACAGACGACGAGTAATAAACAATATAAGTTTGTTACTAGTAGTATATCTTTGTATGAACTTACATTTATAATTTACGTTGACGAGCCTGCTGGTGCAGTGTATACGCAAATGAAATAGCACGATGTCTGCCCTGTACATTTAAATGCAATACTTCGGTTTCAAGAAATTATCAGCTCTGGTCAAAGGAAATGTAAATTGAAATGCTTTGATAATTTTGACGTATCCTAGAACATTTACCTTTATTTCAAAGTAAGTGACACTTCTGTCCCATATAAAAATGCACTGGGTGAATATTCTGTCAAAATTTCACAATATGTTTCATTGCATATAAAAACGAACGCTCAACCTGAAGTCCATGTGGTCTAAAAATCTACTTTCACTTTCTATTTCAGTCCAAAATTGGTGCATGTCCCTAATTACCTCTCAACATTTTTATGTTCATTTAAAACCAATAAACATTCCTCAAGTTTCCTAGAATAATCAGCTTTCCGAAAATACCAAATTTATTCTGGTATCATGTGCGGTTCAAATTCTATATAAGCCAGTGTTGAGAGTCAATTAGGATCATGCACCAATTTTGGACTGAAATAGAAAGTGAAAGTAGATTTTTAGACTTTTCACTCAAGAGTGAACCTGTCTGTTGAATAGTACTACTTTTACGTACAATCTCTGGACTGGTTCCCGGTATTTGGTGGTCCTACACCTATACTGAGATGTATTGTGCTAATAAATGACACCAAATTCAATACTACTTGACGTGTGCACATCCCTGGTAAGCTGCGATCCATGTTACTGGATGCTTACAGTACTTAATCATTATTTGAGTCCTGTAATGTATACAAAACTGTTTGGTTTAATATCTAGTTTGTTCTTCACGCTCCAAATAAGTAACAAAGCGGAACATTTTAAAATAACCGTGAACGTCCGAAAGGATTTGACACCCATAGCAAACTCTTTTCTGTGAATTCAGCTGTGACATATTGGATTGTAAACCAATAATAATCCAGGGGTTTTCTGTAAACCGATAATAATCCCGGGGTTTTCTAGTACATGTGTACTTAACACATCGTCATGTGACTGGGTTTGTAAACAATGGATTGAAATTGTAATATATCACACAGACAGTCGTTTCACTTGTTAAAATGACGCTGATTTTCATTTTCAAAGTGATTTTATTGAGCAAAAGTCCAATAATTGCATATGTGTGCTATACATGCAACCATTACAATCATTCACATACGTTGTTTTTCCAAATTTCTAACAAATTCCAAACTATTTTTTTCAGTACTAGGCCGATAAATACTAATCATAAGCTTAAAAGGGATTGATCACATACACGCCTTTTGATTCACCAATAGCTTCTGGTTCTTACTTTTTGTTCAACTCACTTGTAACACAATTTACGTATAGAAATCTTTACCTAAGATGAAGAGCAAACTAAAAACACAATAACCATAACAACTTACAAACGAGTGCTGATTGTGTTAGGATCCCAACACAGAATTCCTCCCAAACAAACCCCCATTGTCACTCTAACCTTGAGCATGTTGTAAAACCCCCAACTACAAATGTTTACCATGATAATGCAATGTCCTATTATATAATTACCCCTGTTTCCATGGAAACGGCAGCCATTTTGAAAATTCAAAAAGTAAATTGCAAACTTCAGGTCACCCGAAAACATGTTCCAAAAGTTTCATATTGACATTGCATCTCAGATAAATGTCCGGATAAGATTGAACGGAAAGAAAAAAAAGAAAAAAGAAGAAGTATAAGAAGCCAGACAAACACAATGTGTCTCCCAAAACTTCGTTTCATAAACATTATTACAAATAGATATCAGCGTTAAATACTGCTCATCTGTTTTTACTTTTTACTGTGTACACGGTGTACTTGACTATCTGATTACACTACTTCAAATGCATTTTTAATTGAGCTTTATACTTGTTGCATCTTTGGAAATAAAACATGTTTAACAAAAACGAATCGAACAAGTATAATGTATTTAAAACCATTTAGACATGTGACGTGTATTGCGTGTAAATAAAGGATTTTGTTAAGGCGATTAAACCAGTACCTTGCGTGTGCATATCTGTTCTTTACCAATATCAGGTGTAACAATTCGCTGATTAGCTGTATCTAGTATAATTTATTGCCTCTCCTGAAAAGGGCTGCACTTAAGGCGCAACCCGAATAAAGTTACTAGGTAGAGCTGGTTATCACATTATTTGTCAATGATATTATCTACATAAATTTTAGCAATATTTTGCCATACCATTTATATAAAAAAACATAGTAATTTTGTTGATTACATTCACAGTAAACATTTTAGGTAACGACAACGATTAAGTACCCTCTGATAGTGAGATTAACGAGTTGTGAAATTGTCATTATCATTAGTTTACAAATACAAATAACTTAAATGTGTTTATCACACATTTTTATATCCTTGTCATACACACATAAATATAGATGCTATGATCGCAAATCCCGCTGCAATGATGACAAACGCAAAGGCAAAATGGAGGTGTTGTGTCGTACTGGAGGACACCTCTGATCCGTAGATAATAACACCAATCAGGATAAACACGGCTGAAATAACCAAATAAGTTTAGAATTAAACGATTATCAATGATATCTACTTGTTCTGCTTTCTACAATCAATTCTCGCAATAAATGCAGCAAATCACTTACACGAACGAGAGCGAGCTCAATAGTTGCAAAATAGGGCTGACACCATTAAGCAAATGTTTACTACAAATATATGACATGTATCTCCGAGCTATTACACTTATGTGCCTTCTCTTTTATTTCTGTTTATTCACAGTTGATACCTTTACTTGAAACAACTTTTTTCTGAACCGAATGTAGCCGAGTTATTGCTCATTTGGTTCAGGGATTGTAGCCACTACAACCGAATGTAGCCGAGTTATTGCTCATTTGGCACAGATTATACAGATTATAGGGATTGTAGGCACTACAACGAAATGTAGCATAGTTATTGCTTTCTTAGCAGAGAGTATGGGGATTGTAGCCGCTACACACGAATGTAGCCGAGTTATTGCCCATTTGGGACAGAGTATAGGGATTGTAGCCGCTACACACGAATGTAGCCGAGTTATTGCCCATTTGGCACAGAGTATGGGGATTGTAGCCGCTACAACCGAGTGTAGCTTAGTTATTGCTCATTTAGCCCAGAGTATGGGAATGTAGCCGCTACAACCTAATGTAGCCGACTTATTGCTCATTTGGCACAGAGTATGGGGATTATAGCCGCTACAACCGAGTGTAGCCTAGTTATTAATCAATTGGGTTTATCACCTTTGTCGATACCTTTGTCGTTTGATTTATTGGTTGTAAACTTAATTGATCTCTATCTGAATATATAGGTAATGTATTGCTCGCTGGACGTTCAACTATTTAGCTAATCAATAAGTCAGTATAGTGTTTTCCAGGCCGATACTGTATAGTTAATATACCATACTGTGAGGGTTCACAGTGCTCCACCCACTTAGCTGCCCAGCGCGTCCATAGGTGGCGCTTAGGGATGACCTCTAGTTGTGGAGTTGTCAAGTCATAATTAAGGAAACCTGACAGCGAACAACTGTAACGTGTTTGGAGAATGTCATGCTTAAATCACGATAAAAGACCACTTTTGTAGATGGCGATAAAATTAGGCTCCTAGTAGCCGTTACAAAAGGTTAAATATACTGCCCCTACACAAAATCCATAGGGGCAGTCAGAATTGTGTTCTCGTTGCCCCTTCCCTTTTATCCGTTGCTTTGTTGTGTGTTATTTTGTTCTCGTCCTGAAAACAAATTGAAATACTCCTTGCTGGACGTTAAGCATACGTTAAATTAATCAATCTGAAACAAGTAATATTTGTTGACATTTTCGCGAATACCAGTGTGAATTAAAAAGGTCTTCAATTTTCTATAGCTGAAATGACAAACTATAAAAGCACTATGCATGGTACATACCTGCTGCTAGAAGAAGTGCAATTATCACATACTTAAGAAATAGTTTAGTCTTCAAACAGCAGAGCCTAATGCAAAGAACAAAGAAAGCTGCAACGAGCAGAATCATTCCAATGGTTTCCATAGCTTGCACAGCTTCTAACCATTCTGTAACAAAGACGTTGTTTATTGGTAGTTCTATCGGCTACACTGTGGAATAGCTTCTTAGGTATTTTAAAGGACCAACAGGAAACTAACATTTGATTAGAATTGTAGACTTTGTATTTGTTCGTAGCTTGATATGGACATACATAAATGGCTTACACAATCACATCTTTAATTGTCAAACAAGTATAATAAGCGCGATAAGAGAAATTGTATTAAATACCGCGGGTATAAGTTGACAATCATTTAACGACAATTTATACTTGACTAACTTTCATTATATTTATTTTAAATAAATCAACACTGAATATATTTTTATTAAGGATCGTCTTATCAGGTGTTAATGTTGTTTAGCCGCATTTAGAATGCAAATCGACGCTGCATCACATAGTTTTGCTCAATCCTAAATCGAAGTGAATTGTAGCAGACTGTGTTGTTAATTTTTCCTACCCTATTCATTATCCCCTTATTGTTCAGTACAAAAGCAGATTATTGGCAGCTACAAACGGCTAAAATCTCCGCGCTTACCCAATGCTCCATACTTTTCCAGTGGCAGTCAAATTTTTTCCTTTGTCCCATCCCTCCACTTGTCTCCGTTAATGCCATTCGTTGGTAACTTTTCCTCGTCCTGAATATAGCTGAAATAATGCTCGCTGGACACAGCCAACATTCAATCAATCTCTTAAATTACCATAGATTCAACTAAGGTAGGAGATACTGATTTCGTGCTCACTGTATGAATTTATATTCGCCGTAAGTATTCTAGCAAACATTATAACATAAACTATAACTAATTCTAAAATGACGTCCTTCATACGCTTTGAGAACACAATAGGGTTCTAATTAGCATAGAGCATGGTATGACGTTACAATTAGAATTCCGACGTCCTATGCGCTCAACTAGAAAATTTCAAACTGGAACAATGCAATTTTGTTAAGATTTCTCTTTTTTTTTTTGCTTAAAAGGTACGTATATTCAATAAATATATGTTTACGTCAATATTTTTTGCTTTAACATGCTGTTTCGAGAGATATCTTATTAGTTTCAAAAAACAATATTACCACTGAAAGCGTCCTCTTAGAGCCGCATCGAAATATAAGTTAGACATATTAGAATCGAAATAGATAATTGCAATTGTGCTCTATGCGCATTTGAACATGGTCAGACCATGTTCTAATTCGCATAGAGCTCGCTCGCAATAATCTATTTCTTATACAATTATACTGTTTCGAGTATAGTGCACCGTACATTAGTAAAGTATTTCTATAATAATAGGTATTACATAAGTAAACAATGCCTGGAATTAGTTAATTTCTATGGGAAACCAATGCTAGTGATTGTCGTATGTCTAACTTCGCGCTGTCAAAAATGTCTATTTGCATTTATTCAGAGTTCATGGGAAATATCTAAAAATAGTATGAGAACTTGCCTGGCACATTTTGAGAATTGACGTAATTTGCACATATAGTTGAAGATCCTGCCGTCTGACATTGACGCCAAATTCCTGAATATACCTTCATGTTGTCCGATATTACTTCGTGATACCAATATGGAGCAGCAAATCCAATAATATCTAGTATACATGCTAATACAGTAAAAATCAAAGCTGCCAGGTGCTTCTTGAGAATTCCACAGACGGTCATGTCTAATTCGGTTACTGAGACGTTATTTTCCTTCTACAGAAAAAAACGTTATTCATAGAATGGGAAAATTTGCACATGATTTCTTTTTTATATAACAACCTGATCTCGTTTCTATGGCAAAAATTAAATACAATTAGAGTTAAGGCAACAAATAACAAATAGTCTGAATAATGCATGACAGTTTAAGTCACCAACCTCTCCATCACACTAATGATGAATAACATAATTAATAATTCATCCCCAAGATCGCCTGATTATATATCAAGACCCAGTTAATGAATCCTTGTTTTCCTTTTTTATATCTTGATTTAGAATGAAATATTAATTGTTATTACCTTGACAGTGATGACAAACAGAGATTTTCACGAGAAATAAATTCCGGATAACATTTATGCGCGATAAATTAAGCTCTTTCACTCCCCGGATTAACGTCACTATCGTGACGACATCGCTGGCAAACATTGACGTGCAAGAACATTAAAAATTAGTTCTCCAACTTTTTGATGAAATATTTACAAGGTGTGTCAACACTGACGAGTTATATAAAGGATAATACATGTCATTACCTGGTGTGTTAACATCGACAAATTTTATGAATGGTAAGACATATTATTTACTAGGTGTGTCAACACTGACGAGTTACATAAAGGGTAAGACATGTCATTACCTGGTGTGTTAACATCGACAAATTTTATGAATGGTAAGACATATTATTTACCAGTTGTGTCAACACTGACGAGTAACATAAAGGGTAAGACATGTCATTACCTGGTGTGTTAACATCGACAAATTTTATGAATGGTAAGACATATTATTTACTAGGTGTGTCAACACTGACGAGTTATATAAAGGGTAACACATGTCATTACCTGGTGTGTTAACATCGACAAATTTTATGAATGGTAAGACATATTATTACCAGGTGTGTCAACACTGACGAGTTATATAAAGGGTAAGACATGTTATTACATTGTGTTAACATCAACAAATTTTATGAATGGTAATACATATTATTTACCAGTTGTGTCAACACTGACGAGTTATATAAAGGGTAAGACATGTCATTACCTGGTGTGTTAACATCGACAAATTTTATGAATGGTAAGACATATTATTTACCAGGTGTGTCAACACTGACGAGTTACATAAAGGGTAAGACATGTCATTACCTGGTGTGTTAACATCAACAAATTTTATGAATGGTAAGACATATTATTTACCAGTTGTGTCAACACTGACGAGTTACATAAAGGGTAAGACATGTCAATACCTGGTGTGTTAACATCGACAAATTTTATGAATGGTAAGACATATTATTTACCAGGTGTGTCAACACTGACGAGTTACATAAAGAGTAAGACATGTCATTACCTGGTGTGTTAACATCGACAAATTTTATGAATGGTAAGACATATTATTTACCAGTTGTGTCAACACTGACGAGTTACATAAAGGGTAAGACATGTCATTACCTTGTGTTAACATCAACAAATTTTATGAATGGTAAGACATATTATTTAACAGTTGTGTCAACACTGACGAGTTACATAAAGGGTAAGACATGTCATTACCTGGTGTGTTAACATCGACAAATTTTATGGTTTTTTTTGTTTGCATGGTGTTTTAACGCCACTTTCAGCAATTTTTCAGCTATTTCATGGCGTCCAGTTTTTATTGGGGGAGGAAGCCGGAGTACCCGGAGAGAACCCCCGACCTGCGGTAGGAAAACTGGCAATCCTTGTCAATTAAGATTGGAGTCGAGTACACCCTGCCTGCAGTGAGAATCGAACCCGCAATCTCAGTGTTGACAGATCACGTGATCAATAGTAGACGAACTACCTTGACCACTCGGCCACCGAATTTTATGAATGGTAAGACATATTATTTACCAGTTGTGTCAACACTGACGAAATATGAATGGTAAAACAAGGGTAATCCTTGCCAATTAAGTCTAGAATTGAGCACATCGTGCCCCTCCGGTCCTTAGTTGATAACTACTCAATACCTCAGCAACATAGTTTATACTTATTTCCTAAACCTAATGTTAGGTATACATTCAATATAGTTTAATGTAAAACAACGAACCACCTGAAAGATAAAAGTGTGAAAAAAAAAACATTTTGTACCATCAATTATTAACCATATTTGATCATTACGGAAACATAGCGGAACGGTCGACATGTTAGTGCGTATCACCAGTAACACGATTAAAACAAATTGTGTTTCCAGATTCAATTATCACTATACTGGTCAGCGAGTAGATCTCGCCTTTTTGACATTTTATTCCTACGAATGCCTCATCATAGGTTGACGTTTGTAAATTACAACACGGAAGTTTTTATTTCAATAAATGTGCATGCTCCGAAAAGGGAGGCTTTATTTAAGATCTGTCCGATTCTGCGGCAAATCGCCGGTACAGAAGCAATTCTCGCCATCTCGATGAAACGTGTCGTAAAACGGTTATTCAACCCTTGATGTGTCCAGAATCAACATTTTACGTAAGTTTCGGATTATTTATACTAAATTAAACTTGTTATATGTATATTTCGCTGTGGATTTGATAGAAAAGACTATCGAATCCTACAAGGATTGTGAAGCAGCCAGACATATTATTGGTTATAAAATAATTAACATGCATGTTTACATCTTGAGATGATTTAATAATGACAATATTGACAAAGATGGATAGAAATCTTTAAATGACAAGACATTTAATTAAATGATCATACTTTGAACTTGAAAATACGTATTCTGGCAGGTGTCCCTTTCTTTCCAAGGTGTAGGCATGCAACTTTTGGCGCACTTTTGCTTTGTTAAAAACATTAGATTTCCACATCCCTCATTTAAAATGAACAAAAAAAAATATTTTCATAATTAAATATTTTGTTGAAGTAAACTTCATATTATACTTTTAATCCTTTTTTCCATTGAGTCTTTGCATTCACATGGTACTGTACTCATGTACTCTTAGCAGAAAAGATTAATATTTTATCACTCAACAGGTACAAACAGACTGGAGAACATCAGTCGGCTCATAGGAAAGAAGATTTTAAAGGAACACCCAGCTCATACAGAAAACAGATAATTTTAAAAGGTTAGCGATTATCATATCACCTACTTTATTCAGAAAATAGGGAAAATAGAAGAGAAAGACAAGGAAAAATATAATCACCCAACTCATACATAGATAATTTTAAAAGGTTAGCGATTATTACATCATCCACCTTTTGCAGAAAATACAAGACCAAGACTATGAAAAATAAAATCGCCCAACTTCCTCATACAACTCCTACAAAAAAAAAAAGATAATTTAAAAAGTTTAGTGATTATCACTTCACCCAACATAGGGCCGGTCAATATTTACTGTTATCACTTCACCCAACATAGGGCCGGTCAATATTTACTGTTATCACTTCACCCAACATAGGGCCGGTCAATATTTACTGTTATCACTTCACCCAACATAGGGCCGGTCAATATTTACTGTTATCACTTCACCCAACATAGGGCCGGTCAATATTTACTGTTATCACTTCACCCAACATAGGGCCGGTCAATATTTACTGTTATCACTTCACCCAACATAGGGCCGGTCAATATTTACTGTGGGTTGGCACCAGTGCATTGCAAATGTTCCAATCCTTTTTTTAAAGATGATATCCTATCTCCTAAAGCTACCAAAAGTTGCTGTCCTACATCAGATGTGTTGTAAATAGTGGTTGTCATATCTCGTATAAATAAATAATTATATGGTTACAATAGAGTATTTTTGTTTGTTAATCAAATTGTTCGTAACAGTATGTTAACTGGTTTTTTCTGTAAATTTTGAAAAAAATTTCATTGATGGTATTTTTCTGAAAAAATCACTGTTCTATCAGTGCTGAAAACAACAACACTTTCAATCCCATAAATATGCATTCATAAAAAAGTATGTCCTATTGCGCTTAGAACAGGTCCCACTCCAAATAAATATTGACTGGTTCCTTAAGCCTTGATATAGCTGAATACTAGCTGAAAATGGCTTACACGAACATACATAAACCAGCTGGTGTTAAAATGAAAAATTATACAAAACTACATAAAAAAATGTATGAAAACATTAAATAGAATTACAGTATCATAAAGAAAATATTCACTCTTCACCAAGTTCTAAACATATTAAATATCGGCACACAAAAACATCATTTTCCATCTGTTCCCCTGATATGTCACAACATTCCCAATGACAAACGTCACATTGCATCCAATCAACATCTTCATCTCCATTATCTTCAGGGTCTCTTAATCTGAAGAATTTAAACATAATAATGTTTTTTCTTGGCTCTGTTTTTGTAAGGTCTAGTCTGGCTATCAGATGAATCAATTTCATTAGCTTTTCGTTTGTTTTTTTAGTTGCATTTCCTGTTGCTGCATTTCTTTTTGTCGCTTTCTGTCTTCCCTGTTTTCTTTTTGTTTGTCTTTCTTCATACGTTTTCTTCCTGTCTATCTTCAAGTTTTTTTTAAATGATCATTGTGAATACTCTGGATTCTGTTACCAATTTACATGTACGTGTTACTGTTATTGGTTTAATCTGATAGAATCTGATTATGTGATTGGCTCTGATTGGGATGAAACTTGAAGACTGACAACAGAAGAAGCAGGTACTGAATGTACAGAAGAATTACTTAAACATAAAGATGAATTGGAAATCTACTTTTTATGAGATTGGAATACGTAAACTGCTGGTGAACAAAAGTTGTCAATTGAAGCTGAGAGAACTGCAGGAAATTTTGCTTTTTTCATTATTTGATGTTTGTTTATGAAGCCAAGATTGGTAGCAGTTTTATAAACCTGTGCTTTCAGTGGACCGTTGATCGAGACATCTAGCGGTTGTAATATGTTGGTCGTATGAGCTGGGAACCCTAGCATCTCAATATTATTGTGTCTTGCAAGACGGATTACCTCAATACTTATATGGGACTCATGATTATATAGAAGGAGAAGAACTGGTCTTTTTAAACCGCAGTTTGGAATAAACATCTGCTGAAACCATTGGATAAATACATCACTTTCCATATACCATGAATCAGACACACCATACAAGTAATTGGGAAGCCTTGTTTTGATGAATATATTAAATAGTTTACAAGAGATTCTTCCTTCTCATTGGTCAACAAAAATTAAACCGTGACTTCAATTATGGGTCGAACACCTTAAAGGCATTGCCCTTTGAACTCAGTCCATCTGTCTGCCATACAAATTTTCCTGAGTTTTTACTAAATGCTTGAAATTATTGAGCCGATATTGGGTATGCATGTCAACCAACAGATAAAGTTTTAATGCTATTCCTGTCCAATATTTTTTAATGATATTATGGCCTTTGGAATTCTAAAATTTAATTTGCTGGTTAGGGGCTTACACTTGTTTTCTATGCCATGTATGTCTTATAGGATTTCTTTTCCTTGTATTTATTGTTTGTTTGTTTAAATGATGTTAAACCCTTTCAGCAATTTTCAGCTATATCATGGAATTCATTTTTAATTTGGGGGGGGAGAGCTGGAGTACTCGGAGAGAACTCAGACCTTCCGTGGCAATTAAATAAATATGATATATTTTTTAAATTATGATATCAAAGTATTTGGGGTTTCTATTAACACCCATGCAAATGTTTATACGGTACTGTGTATTTTGCTTGATATTCAGAATCATGTTGTAAAAATTTTATACTAATTACCAATGGTCTTCCTAGGAATACAAAATTCCCTTGCAGCTTTGCTAACTGTTAGTTCCCTCTTTTTTACTGCAAGGACTGCATTATTTAATGATACTGCATCATATGTCCTACTTGCTTTGGAATATCTTTTTACTCGAAGCATGGCTGAAATATTAGTAGTAAGAGCATATCTTAAACATGTAAACCTTTCTTTTAGTTTTATTAAGGTCTTTCCCCTTTCCAAGGGAAAGACCTTACTGTATTTCTTATGATTATTTTTTTTTTCTGCCACAGATGTCAAAAAAGTGTCTTGACGTATCGCTTTGAAACTTGGCACACTTAACCGACACTACCTGGGCTCGACCTGAGTCACCCTGCGACACCGATCTATTTTTAGAAACAGAGTTATCTCCCCAAACACTGTTTACCCTTGTGTGCAGATACACTCAGAAACAATGACAGATATCAAAAATCTAAAGTAAGGAAAATGTTGCCTGACTTATGGCCATGATTTGTCATGCAAAAAAACATTCTTCGATCCACTTCCTGTTTACGCGATTTTGACGCGAAGTTTGTCAAAAACGTCAAAGTTGTCGGATTTACACAAAACTTGGTTTCCAGGTAGATATGAGGGTCCTAATTACATGTATCGGATCAAAAATTTTTTTTGGTCCACCATTTTCCAAATGGCCGCAATTGAAATTTGGTTTTCAATATAACTCAAAAACCATAAAAAATTGAAGAAGACAATATATTAGAAAAATGTTCCTCTCATTTGATACAACAGTTCAAAAACTGTGCGACAAACCGTTTTAGAGGTTATGGCCCTTGACAGGTTTCGGCTAAATTTTGTTTTCGAAATAACTCAAAAACCATACAAAATTGAAGCAGACAATATATGAGAAAAATGTTCCTCTCATTGAGATCTACATTTGATATAACGGTTCGAAAACTGTGCGACAAACCGTTTTAGAGGTTATGGCCCTTGACAGGTTTCGGCTAAATATTGTTTTCGAAATAACTCAAAAACCATAAAAAATTGAAGCAGACAATATATCAGAAAAATGTTCCTCTTATTGAGATCTACATTTGATATACAGGTTCAAAAACTGTCCAACAAACCGTTTTAGAGGTTATGGCCCTTGACAGGTTTCGGCTAAATTTTGTTTTCGAAATAACTCAAAAACCATACAAAATTGAAGCAGACAATATATGAGAAAAATGTTCCTCTCATTGAGATCTACATTTGATATACAGGTTCAAAAACTGTCCAACAAACCGTTTTAGAGGTTATGGCCCTTGACAGGTTTCGGCTAAATTATTTTACGAAATAACTCAAAAACCGTAAAAAATTGAAGCAGACAATATATCAGAAAAATGTTCCTCTCATTGAGATCTACATTTGATATACAGTTCGAAAACTGTGCGACAAACCGTTTTAGATGTTATACCCCTTGATAGGTTTCGGTTAAATTTTGTTTTCGAAATAACTCAAAAACCATAAAACATTGAAGCAGACAATATATCAGAAAAATGTTCCTCTCATTGAGATCTACATTTGATACACAGGTTTAAAAACTGTGCGACAAACCGTTTTAGAGGTTATGGCCCTTGACAGGTTTTGGCTAAATTTTGTTTTCGAAATAACTCAAAAACCATAAAAATATTAAGCAGACATTATATCAGAAAAATGTTCCTCTCATTGAGATCTACATTTGATTTAAATTATTGAAAACTGTGCGACAAATCGTTGTCAAGTTATGGCCTTTGCGGTTTCGGCTCATCAGTTTATGGCTTATAACTTTTAAACCGTCAGAGATAATATAGTGAACATAGGTTTTTTGTGACCGTCTCAATAAGCCATTCGTTTTAGGACCAAAGTCCAATGGTCATGGGCAGCAATTTTCAAAATTAGCAACCATATACCTAGACATAACACTAAGAAAATGCCGGAAAAGACCTCACATTTGTTCTTTGAACAAATGACTTTTCATTGTTTATTTTATTTTGTTTAACCAATTAGTCACAATTCATGGTTCCGAGATAAGAAGATAAGCCCCGTCTCCTTAGTTATTGTTTCTATGCGCCACAAGCTTCTTTCAAAATGGCGGCTCAGCATCATCGTGATGCCAATATTACTACCGATTGTCTCGACAAAATTCCCGAAAATATAGATATTTCGTACCTACAAGAAAGTAATTTCTTATCCAAAGAGTTTTAGAAAAAGGGTTGAATTATTTCACCCAGGGTTATATTCACGATAACAAAATTTCTTAAATAAATTGTACCGTCCGCGTTGCCGATGATACAAACTGCTGGCGCTCTATGAGAAAAAGTTAATCGCCTCACAGTCTTCGTATTGCACATGTAAAGCTGGGTATGTTTTTCTATTCCGAAATTGCGGTTAAATTTTATATTTAAGTAATCTGTCTTAACTGGCCTTGTGTGCACGCGTATTTTTCCTACACATCTACAGAGAACTGGGAAATCGATAACTGCTTATTAATTGAATATAGATGTATCAATACAATAAAAAACCCGATGTTTACTAAAGAATTTTTTGTCTGTGTTTAAAGTATTCCCCGAGTTTCAAATCGGCAAATTTCATAGCCGAAAAAGAACATAAATCTGAAATACATGTAACGTTATGTAAGTAATGTTCATTAACAATTAATTAAGTCCATTATATAATTATATATAAATCCAATAGTTTTTACATGGGAACACATAAAAAAGAGCTTTGTTCCTGTCCCATTTCTTGTATATCATAATTGAATTAGGGTAGATTCACTAACAGACTTAAAATAAAATCCATTTGAAATTGAAGACGTGCACACCATCACATAATCATTTATTCTTTTTTAGACTAAGCGGGCATTGTTCTCTGTTAATATTGACCTAATCATTGGGACTTCCACACGTTTTCAAGCGTAGACATTTCTCTTAATCTCTTTTAATCTTTGGAAATGGTATAAATATGTATCCTTGCATTCGATCTGGGTACATTTCGTCGGAATTACATGTACCACATTCACAACTAAGAACCATTTTCTTAAAACGATTGAAAATTATGCAGTTCCCACAACTGTACAAATAGTTTGCTTGTGGGACAAAGATGGTGGAAGCTTTGTTAACACATCGGCTAATTATAACTGAGCATTCTGATTGGATAGTAAAAATAAAATCGGATTCATGAATTGACCTTTATATATATTATGCTTATGCTTTCTGCATTATATATGCGAATGTATTCCCCTTGTGGTGTCTTGATTGCGAAATAAATCATGTCATCAAAATGGCATGCATCCATTTGGAACTTGGAGGATATGTTAGAAAACATGAATGAGTAAGTTTAAATATGTTTTTATTGTATTCACACTTAAAATGAGTTGAAAATGTGATAGTTTGACAAATGTAAATTATTTTGACAAAGTAATATGATAATTGTGATAAGATTGTAGCCCCCAATATATAGGTTTGACACCACGTACCCCCCCCCCCTGTAGGGTTTACATATTTATGAGGGGATTATTAGGGTTCTTACCTTATTTTCAGAAAAATCCTTCATAGAATTCAATACGATTTTATCTGATGGCTAAGCACATATGTCGTTACATATGACGTCAAAACCGCACGTGAAAATGATCACGCTCGCGTGTACGCGCACATTGGTGAGAATTGCTTCATGGCGAGGTCTACTCGCCGACCAGTACACATTAGCTGTAAAATTCTTTAAAGAATCGCAAAAAGAAATATAGGAATTCTTTAAAGATTCATTTTAGTAAACAGAGGTTGGCAAAATTTGAAAAAAATCACTCAATCTGATAAACATTCTCTTTTGACCCATAGCAAAAATCCGACTGTGTGGTCTGATCACACAACAGTTGTCATGGGAATAAAGGTAAACCAATTACTGGCGTCGGTATAACATACAGAGATTTTAGTCTATGTGTTATAAATCTCCGTTTTAGTAGTTTCATGCTGTGATGTTGGTGTAAATTAAAAGAAGCTAACAATTAGAAAGTTAAAATTGTCTCGTTTGTTGTAGCCGGCCATTGTTATAAACGTTCTCATTAATATCAGTGTTTATTTTGATTTTAAATTTTTGATTTTAAAAATCATTCTACAATTTCCACTGCGATGTATATTTGACGAGAGAGTTTTATTTTTAAACTGCTTGAAAGTCTTCTGATGTATATTTGTTGTTCAAATCTACATCGAAGTGGAAATTGTAGAATGATTAATCGAATGAATGTTTGCTTAACGTGCAGCAATATTTATTGAAAAAAAGGGCAAATTATTTAGCAATAAAAACAAGATCAAATTTTTAAGCAATAAGAACAAGAACAAATTATTTAGCAATAAGAACAAAAACCAATTATTGAGCAATAAGAACAAGAACAAATTATTTAGCAATAAGAACAAGAACAAATTATTTAGCAATAAGAACAAGAACAAATTATTCAGCAATAAGAACAAAAGTAAATTGTTAAGCAATAAGAACAAAGAACAATTTTTTCACGAATAAGAACAAGAACAAACTATTCAGCAATAAGAACAAGAGCAATATAACAACGGGGGAAGGGTAAACCCACGGGAAAAATTTTAAACGCTTGAAAGGATTGGGCTAAAATGAGCTTACTTTTTTCGAAATCTACAAAAGGGTCTTTATCGTGCAAGAAATATGATAATACCCATCTAATATGGAGGGCCTCCACTATTTGCAATCCTTATAAGCGCTTGGCACAATACTTACCTCCCCCCGGCCCCGGTATGGTCTCGGTTCAATAAAAAAATTAGTTGAACTCTTCTCTCTTTTTTTGGAGTAATGTCCTGTATTATTTTCTCTAAGAATATACGGATAAGATAAAAAACACAGCCACCAATTATAGTACCAAAATATAATTGGAGAGGACTTCATAAGTTTGTCTTACTTGTCTCAAAACCATTGTTGTGTTTATTTGTAAAATAAAATATGTTTAAACTAATATAATAACAAACGCTAGACCAGAAGCTCATATGGTATAAAAATCGACGTTAACTTTCTATCTAAAAATAATGCATGTATTTAATTTACATTCAAACAAACATTTTTATTTACAACTAGAATCATTAGGACCTTATCCTCGAGTTTCCTGTAATGTTCGGATTTCCAGAAATATCCATTATACTCTGGTATCACGTATGTTTTAAATTCTATAGTCAAACAATAGTGAATAGTACTACATGTAAATGTACATGTACAATCTCTGTACTATTCCTGGTATTTATTTGGAATAAGTACAATATAAGTATTGTGTACTTATCCCAAGAATCATTTCTATATTTATCAGAAAATGTCTCGTCCATGTGCCTCAATGGGTATACAATACTTTTTAACAAGTCGTAAAATGTTTAGCCAAATGTATTATTTGGAATTGCGATTATCCACTTCCGATAATTTCTTTTGAAGAACTGAGTACTGTGAAGCCTTATATTGATGCTCTACAAAAGTCTAGTTTTTATCCACTCCTTTTCCAGTGGCAGTGAACTTTTTGTTTCTATTGATAAGTTCTATTTGTCGCATTTGTTTATATTTAAGAATTGTTTTAATTGTTGGTCAGATCATTAGATATAGAAGACTTTGGATCGGTTTAGGATGTGCATAGTGAAGCGGTTTATGCACGGCGTAAACCGATCCGTCGTTTTTATCCAATATTTTGGGATCGCTGATTGTGTGGTTCGTCTTCAGGACAAAATCTTTTTTCCAAAGCAAATCCCCCTTACACCACCTGTACAAACAGTGGTAAGTCCAAAAAGTCATTTTTACTTACACTAGCTAATGTCTTGTTAAAGATATGGACAAAAGATTAATTTTAGCTACTGATTAAGAACAAACTGAATTTTTATTTTACAATAAAAAAACATCTATAAACATAAACATCACAGGGATTTAGGGTGTCGTGGTCATTTTGTACACAATGTTAAGCCTGTTTGTTTTTCTTATAGAAATTCGTTTCAATAAGTGTAAGTGTTCGGAAAAATATACTGTACCATCTGTGTTTGTATATGTGGGGTTAATACGCCTGAACCCTTGTAGGTTCAAGTAAAAGTCTTGAATTGTGGTTTTATTCGGGAAGAAAATAAAATAAACATGTTATTAGCTGTCACAAACCTTATTTGCTGTTGGCGCACGTTTAAATATAAGTGACATGATTTAACTTTAAGTTCCGTTCAAACTCTCGAAGTATTCACACGTTTGTTTACCTCGTGTTTTTGTTTACGTTCGACATGCACATTAAGAGGCTTCTCATTTCAGAATGAACTTCAATTTCACTTCCGAGCCTCAACTAAAAATGTATGATGTCAGGGTTGAACGTGGAACCCCTGACTTGGGAGGATGAACTGTTATTCCTTATTAAAACCATTTAATTGGTTGAACTTAAGAGACGAATGGTTAGCTATATCTTGACTAGAACAAGATGTGCTGTGTAATTTAATCTTTCGACCAAATTTCCCAGGTCACCACACTAAACATGCGGCAGTAAGACCAGTTACATGTTTATGTCCTCCAATTTGATATACACTAGCTGGACTTGGAAGCAACTAGAATGACTTCAATGTGACCACAAATAATAAAAACAATAAAGCTCAAGAAATGCAGAAAAACATTTATTTTCATGACAATTACGTCAATTCTATTAAAAAGAAAGCTTAATATAATATCGAGTACATATTTGTTATTTACCATACATTGTAAAATTAATATAAAATCTGCGAAAATACATAAAAATCATGCAAATAGGGGGAAACATATTTATTACATTCCAAACGCCCTGAATCCTCCAAACTGACGCCACATATTTTTATGTAAAATAGCAAAATTACTAAAACGTCTATATTTGTTAAAATAAGGACTTTTTATTAAGCTTTCAATTTTATATTTACACAAATCGTATCTTGTCTGATAAATAGTCACATGCAGAGTTATCGTTGTATTAACATGTATTATGGGTAAGTGCATCGTTAAAATAAAACAACAAAAGTTTACAAACATGTGTGTATTGAGTTGGTAGATAAAAGTATCGGTTGTTCTTTAGTTTATATATTACTTGTAATTTTGTATCAAATTTACATCTATGCAAACAAATACTTCAAATAAGAAATGTGATTTGACTATTTAACAGTAAGTTCCAAAGACATCAAAGTTTCAGATTTAGAATTGTATACGTGTAATATGAACATATTTGAACAAAAAGTGGACGGAATACAATGGGTTTACAACTACACAATAATTTTAAAACTGAAACTTCAACGTCGTCTTTGAAATCACTGATTTCTTTATGATTTAAATACTTACTATATTTACGTTCTTGAAGGGTTGACAATTTTACAAAGTGATTTTCATGAATTGTAGGAATTTTTGGTAACTTTCTAAAAATAAACAAGCAGCTAACAAAAATAGCAATGCAACTGCTGGCAGGTCTGCAACAATTGTTAAAATGATCGAAAACTTTAACCCTCTCGCTTTTTTTTACTGACAAGAAGAAAAGAAGGATTATGTTTAAAATCGTTTATCCTAACATGTCTAATAACAACCAAAAACAACTTAAATATTAAAGTGTAGTTTGACATTCGTTTTAGTTGAACATATTGATTATAATTTTACAATGTCTAGTAGTAATTACAAAGCACAGAAAACAAAAAATAAAAAAAACATGCCTTAACAATTTCAGATTGTATTCAGATATCTTCGGAACGGACGACGACAGTTACTTAAGCTTCATTATCTGCCCATTGAACGTTGATACCAATGCACATACACAAGGCGGCAAAGATTGCCAAGCCTGCAGCGACGACGACAAAGATAAAACCGAAATTGAGGTTGTTAGTGACCACATCCGTTGACTTGACTCCATAGATTATCACTCCAATCAAGATAAATGTTGCTGAAAACAAGAATTAGTACGAATAATACATTTGTTAAATGAGTTTTGTCAGGTATTTTGATTTTTTTCTTCTTTATTCTTTATATCGCTATGATGGCGAGTAGTGACTTGTTACAATACATTTATTACTGCAACGTTTTATTTTTTGTTTTCTTTAAATAATAGAAAAGTCAGGTATAACCTGATGGCATTGCCTATTCAGGGCAGGAAAAATATTATAAAACACAGTAACAATATACTTTAAACTAAATATATGGTACATGTATTGCAGCGTGATAGACTTAATTTATCTTATTTATATTTTTCAAACTTTAATAATTTATGGCTTCAAAACCAAAAGCACTTCCCATATTTTAATGTATTTATTGAATTTCTGTGGCAATAATTATTTTTATTTGTTTTAGTAGATTCACAACTTCTAGTTAAATATATTTTTAAAAAAAAACATACCTGTAGCAATGAGGAATGTGAGAGCACAAATTCTAACTGCGTAATCTCCCTTGTTACATGTCAGCAACAATAACAGACAGATCAAGGCAGCAAGGAGGAAGATCATTCCGAGGGTTTGCATTGCTTGGTTTGCTTTAAACCATGCTGAAAGTAAGAATAAAGCGTCACTACAAATTCAAAATAATAACTTAAAACAAAGTTTGGGTATTAAGAATTTCAAAATAACTCTTGAAAATCATTGTTATATAGTTTTAAATATTGTTATAACTTCTTTTTCTGAATAATAAATGTGTAGGCTACTCACCTTCATCTTAAAAGAAACATAAGTTTGCGATTTGGAAGCTATACTTGATGTCCCAACGTTCAAACATGGTTAAATACTTAACGTGAAATAACACGATGTATTTTGCTGGATATCTGACGCGATGTTTTTGTTGAAATGAAGATTTTAAGAAACAAGACAATGTTACATACCTGGAGTGTCAACATTTACCCAATTAACGCATGTCATTACACCGCCAACTTCTGTGCAACTCTTCCACAAGCCTTCGTACATTTTCGTTCCTGCATTATTTTGATAATACCAATACGGCACTGAAAATCCAATGACATCTAAAATGAAGGCGATAACTGCTATAGCAAGACAGATTGCGCATCTAGATGTATGAGTACAGCAATAACTCCAGCAAGTCATGTCCAGTGATTTCATCGAGGACTACCAATCCAAATCAAGGTACTTGAGCCTAAAAGCTACAAGCTGGATTGAGATTTCCAAAATGGTCCCGTAAACTGAAACAATAGCGGTACTTTTCTTTGTCTTTTATATGATTCCAGTCGCTTAGGTCTATTAAATATTTACAACTTTCTACTGATACAAGACGATTCAAAGAAGACAAAGAACTGCCTAGAAATGTCTCCTAAATTCAAGGATTGCCACGTGTTGCCAGTTATGGTGACATTTTACTTACATAGTAATAGTAATTATTTATTCAAATTGCAGAAACAAATTACCTCGGAAGCTAAAAGAACGGCACCAATGTCTGAATGTTTCAAAAGTTGTTCAAAGAATTAATTAAAATCAATACGTGCTGACGATCTTCTATGCCTGCTGCCTTTTCCAACAACAAAAAATAAAGCAACGAAAAATATGTGAAATTAACAGAATTTTAAGACCAGATATGATTGTAAAAAAATGTATGTTATGCGTTTTCTACATACATACTATCTCTGTTTGGTAACTTTTACGAAATTAAGTTAGAAATTGGCAGCAATTTAAGGCTGAAGAGAACCTATGACATGCAGCGGAAAGGAGGAAGAGCATGCATGGTATATTCGACCCGGGGTTAACATTTTGTGTCCCATTGGTGTTCCAAGTGTAACAACTATTTGCTAACAAAATGTATGATTAAAATATAACAATAGTACATGAATTATACTTCTTGTATAGCATATACTGTTATACTTGAACGAGACAAGAGATATACATGTATTATAATTATTATAAAGTTATAATCACGACATGCTTTGACTGTGTGATGGAAGTATACATAGGAAATGCTACTAGAAGAGTAGAAACAAACTCCATTTTGGTTTTTTTCAAAGATAATTGCATCTAAAAGGATAAAAGAACTCTGTGGTAATTATGGAGTATACACATTCAAACAGATATACTAAACATAACAAGCGAAGTGGTAAAGTTTAATATTCAAACTAAATGTTATATACACAAGGAAGAAAGTCATCAAAATGAACACCAATAAATATGTCTATAAATATATTTATTATATACATTTCATTATTAAATAAAATAAAATACTTTTAGCGTACGCGTAGTTAATATTTTGATAAAGATTTGCAGTATGAGTTAAATACAAATTATACACCTCGCCATAAGTTAAGCAACACCCTATTATTTCCCAGAGATTCATTTAAGATTTTATTTATTTTAATATTGTGTAAAGAAATGATAATTTATTAAACATTAATGACAAATGAAACATACAAACAACATGTTAACAGATGTTCAAATCAAAGATATCAAAAACAGTGCAAATGTAACTTTCATTAGTAAAAAAATAAGTTTGATTGCATACTTCAATTTCAAGAACTTAAAGTAAACACATCATCACAGGTCAACGTTCACAGGTCAACGTTCAGGGAAAGAAAAAGTCACTTTGAACTGTGTTAAACGCAAAAACACTCAGTAAGTCGTCTAACCACCACGCTTCCGGTACAGTTAATTAACTCTCCTGCTCATGCTGTTGACTAAATGACGATGTGTAGCATGTGGTAAATTCTGCCATTCATTTTGAATAACAACACGTAGTTCTTGAACATTTTGACAAGCATCTGCCCTGTCATTGTCCCATCTACCACATTCAGTTTACAGTCGTATGAAAAGCCTCCTCGCACTGTAACATAGTCATCGCCAGCTTCGAAAAGGCCAATGACGGGGATATCGTGGATACTCTAAACGTGCTTGGCAATGTCTCTGTGTCAACAGTGAACGTTTCAAGGGACAACGAGATCTCAACCTTGCATTGTGTAGGCGCCTGTTTACTATTCGAACGGCGACTCTGGTTGCAATATTCCAATCGTCACGAAGATATCTTGCCGTAGAAAAAGATTGGAGTTTGGCTACACGAACGAGTGTTCTATCGTCACTTTTCAGATGTTTTTGGTGGTCGACCTGACCTAGGACGTTCCTGGATAATTCCATCATCTCGATGACGTTTCAGTAGCCGGGATACAATACTAAAGTGAATGCCAAAGTGTTGTGCTATCTGTAGTAAAGTTATGTCCACTATAACGCTTTCCAACGAGCTGCCACTTCTCAGCTTCACTTAATTTCCGTCTAGGCATTGTACAAATGTAAAGATGTAGTCAACAAAAGGCTAGGAGATGAACACTAAATCGTTAAGGAAAACAATGCATTTAGACCTGCTCGACTACCGTACGACAAACTGGTTTTGCTATTTGCATTGGTAAAACTTGGTAGGCTGAAACTTTGTGAGCAGCCTCAAACTGTAATTTTTCCAGTTTATTGCAGTAGCCCACATCCATCGTGTCCCAAAATATATATTCAAAACGTGGTCTGATAAATTCTATCTTTGTTTGAGTATGTTTAAATTTCAATTTGAGTACGTTCAGTTACTTTGAAACACTACAGATAATATTAACAATGTGTGTATTCCACTTAGCATTACTGCTTAGTGCTGAAAGAAAGCCGTATATGTTTATGAAAATTTGTAATAGGTGTATTTATGTCATTTAGTGTATACCTCATATCTGGCGGTATAATATTTGAAAATAAAAAATGAAAATGATAATTCTGTTTTAATGAGTAGAATTTGTCAGGAATAAAAACGAAATTCCTTAATGTATGAACTCGCCAACTCGTTCACATATGAAACATCTAAAAAAACAGCTTTTAATTCTATAATCAATCAACAGGAATTTGTCTGGGGTATTCCCTGGTAAAACATGTTGGATGCTACTAAATAAAACTGCTGTAAGCTCTCTATCAATGAAAGATCCAAACTTCTAAAACTTAGGATATAATTTCTTTCACTGTTTAAGCCACTTATTCCATTATGATGTCCTCCAAACGCTTTGGAAACAAATCTCTATTTTAAAATTCTATAAAATATGGCTGCTCCTGCCATTTCAAAAACCACACCCACAATGTGCTCAGTTTTTCGCTCGCAAATTTATTTATTTTTATTTTTCCATATTGTACCTTTGTATTGTATTTATCGTCCTTGACTTTTGCTATGTTGTTTGTTTACAAAATTTAGTCTGCTTTCGTGACGTTGAATGGTATTCGGACAAATCGCGGGACTTTTTACCGCCTCAACCACAAAAAATGACATATCCCGAAATTTTTCGAACAGATGACAATCGCCTGCTCCTAGCTTACAGTTCCATTTCAAACGCCGATTAACTGTGGGAAATAACTGTTGATTTCAAATTGCATTATTTTGAATCTACAAAATGGAGCATAAGCTCGATTATACGCGTAAGAAGTTTTCATTCGTCACGCACAGTAATAGCAACACAGACACGGCGACTTGTAGTAGGGTGCTGCAGTAGTTGTCATTAAAAAGAATTCAATGTTGTCGTTCTGATTGTATGTAACTTTGTTTTTAATTTATATTTCGTCTAGTTTTTACCAAATATTACACATTATCTATAAAGTCTACCCATATTTAAATAATCAATAGAAATTTGTACAGCCGTGAATTCTTTCTTAATTGAATTATATGTTTTTGACTAGGTAAGTGATTTAAGAAGGTATGTTGAAAAACAGTGCAAAGAACCTAAACAAAGAAACAAATATATAGTGACAAATATATTCAAAACGTTTTAATAGAACTGATATCTGCACAAAAGAGCACAATCCTCATAATTTAATATTTTTACTGAATTATTAATGCTATTTTATCTTAATTCTCGTTTCAATATGTCTGAAAAATCACAAACTAACACAGAAAGCGTGGAGCATTTGAAAAGGAAAACAGAATTTCGCCTTCTGTAGTACGATCTCCATTCTTTGATGCATGGTGCTGCAACTTATACACATGGAACGTGGATTCGCATGAAACAAAGGCCACAAAAATGTGCACTAAATGTGATTAGATCTTCCACGACGCCATAATAGAAAAGGGGTGTAGCAAGTAAAACATGACTGTAAACGAAGGCTGAAGTCCAATCAGGTCCAATAGTGATTGACAAAGCATGTGTTATTTAATAATTATTTTTCACCAGCATCAACTCTGGAGACAGAACATGATCTTCCAGATTTACTGTCACTTGCACCATGTAAACATTACGATATAACTTTATGTGAACAAGATGTCATTGATTAATTTCAGATTCTTAATACTGCAAAACCTGGTAGTCCAGATATCTCCCTCACAAATTTCTCAATGCCTTGTCACACCTATCGCAATTCTGTTTAGTAAAAGTAAACACAATGGTGTAGTGCCAAGAGACTGGAAATAGGCTAATGATACTGCTATTTATAAAGGGAAAGGAGGGAGTGGTATTGCTTCTAACTACATACCGATCTCGGTAACTAATTGTTTTGGTAAGATGATTGAAAGAATAATATTTAAACAAGTCCATAATTATTATTTAAGAAACCAAATCCTGACAGATGATCAATGAGTTTTTCGACACAAGGACTCGACTGTCATTCAATTGTTAATTGTTAATGATGACATCCTAAAAAATTAGATATAGGTAAAAATGTTAGAGTCATATTTTGTTATATCTCCAGGACATTTGATCGAGTATGGCATAAGGGATTACTTTAAAGATTACGTAAATATGAAATTAAGGGGGACTTTTTGAATTGGTTTGCAAACTATCTCTCTGATAGAAAAAAGAGAGTCTGCATTTATAGTTATAACTCAACTAGGTAACCTTTTAATGATGTTTCCCACAAGGATCAATACTTGGTCCGTATCTGTTTCTACTGTTTGTCAATGACACAGTTGACTTAGTTTCTATAACAATCAAACTATTTGCTGATGATACTTCATTATACCGTGTTTTGGCGATCAGAAAGCAGCTACAGAATCTTTACAATCAGACTTAGATAGTCTTTATAAATAAGCCACAGACTGGGGCATAACCTTTAACGCCAGTAAGACAAAATCCATGTTATTTACTAGAAAACACTAAGACAATATTCCAATTTTGTATTCAAATGCTATTGCCTAGGAGAACACAAACATCTTGGTCTAAACTTTAATCAACATTGATCTTGAAAAGACCATAAAAATGAAATCTTCAGAAAAGTCAGCTCATATCTTGCCCACGGTCAAATATAATGCAAGTACTGATGGAAACTCTTTAGAAAAATGTATATTGCCTTTATTAAACCTATCGTTCAGTATGGAAATGCTATCGTTTACGATTATACTCAGGAGGAGTCTAACCTATTAGAGTCTTTTAGAGTCTTTACAACATGTTATCACATAATTATATGTCAAATGTGCAATTCTGCATGTGTAATAAACGTAGAAGTAAGCGATCCATATCTCTGCCCGGGTTTATGACTAAAAACGAAAAATGACAGGACCGTAGAGAGGTGTCGTATCTAAAAAAATGTTTTTGGTTTGCCAAAACGCCCGTCTGACGTTTTAAATTCTACAACATTGATATCTTTGATGCAATTTTATTTGCAACCACTATTTCTCTGCTGAGGACTATCCATCCCGATACTAACACTTCGGTGCTGAATATCATTGCTTCTTATGAATTTCCTGTCCTGAAATTTCAAAAGTGATTTTAATTCCAAATATTTTCTGTTGATGACTTTAGCCTGATTATGCATAACGTTTAAAAATTTTGATGAAAAAACCTCTTCAACATCTTTATCATTTTGATTTAAATATGTTATGGGTTTGAGCATCACTAATGAGTTTTCAAAGGAGAAGCATGCGTCTGGGGTGTAAAATTCTATAACACTGGAATATTTTTTTAGACATTTTATTTTGACAAGAACTGATTTCTTTGATCGCATAAGGATTTTTCAAACAAAAAATGAAAACTGATACGATATTGAGAACATTGACACTGCTAACATGAAAATAAAATCTGCTGATATTCGAGAGACGCGAACAGAGAGAAAACTTCTTCCCGGATACTTTATACATGTGGAATAAACTGGATATAGGTATACAAAATATCACCCTTCTCTCTGGGTTCATGAACAAATTAAATAATGAGATAGTGAAGCCCCCTTGCCATTATCGCTTGGCCCACGCAAACTCAGTTTAGTATATTGTCAACTGCGTAACGACGTTAGCAACTTAAGCCAACAACTTTTCCAATCATATTTATCTGAGAGCCCATTTTGTGCATATGGCGACATCGAAGATAACTTTCACTATTTATATGTATGTCCCCTATATGTCAATCCACGAAGACTATTATTCAACCGTCTTAGAAATTTTGAACCATACTAAATGTAATTGTTTTGCTACATGGTTCATTGGAACAGTCTACAAAGGAAAATGTTGAAATCACTAATATAACAATATTACACATAGATTTCAATTAATATTATAAATTTTACGTACAAGTATATTGCTCACCTTACTATTGTATTGTTGTAAACACGTGCATATTAATATAATATTTAAAGATTCTAAATACTAGTATGTTTAGCTACTTCATATGCAGTTATCAAGAATTCATGACATATGTTCACTAACCCATTGCTCCTATTATATTTATGTTATTAATGTAATTTACTTTATTTAATTGTATTCATTTTTTTTTATTTTTCGTTTCTGTTCATTTATTCATCCACCTAACTGTTTTTTTATCATTAAATACATTTTTTCTCTTTTTGGTTTTTTCTTCAATACTTGACTCGTACCTTTTTTCCTCAGTTAAAACAGTTTTTCAAAATTACAATTCTCTTCAATAAAAATATACCAATAAAAAGCCATTTGTCCAGCTTTGTTCTGGTCTGCTCTCAATAAATACTTATTTTTATTTATATGTTTATTAGAATGATATATGGAATTAACTTTTATCTATGTATTATGTATACTTATTTTAATAGTACAAACTGCATCCTTATTCACTTCTCTCAAAGAGTACTTAGAATTTAATTTGCTTAAAACTAACTTACATCTTGTTTTACAAAAGTTACATACTGTCCCTATAATTATAGTATAGATGTAGTATAAATGTTATGTGATTGGAATGAAACATGATACTATTATTATTGTTGCCTGTAGAATACGTATTATCTGCTATTTGACTACATTCCATCTTGACTTGTTGGGATAGGATTTATATAGGCTATGCCTGTTATACAATACCCTTTGATTTATATCAATAAAATATTTAAAAAATAATAAATCTAAGTGTTTTCCCTTTCATAACTAAGGTCCAATAAGAGCTGCAATTTGATAGGTTTCTTCAACTATTTGAACATGGATTTGCATGAAACACAGGTCACAAAAATGTGCCCTGAATGAGATTAGATCTTCCATGACGCGATAATAGAAAAAAGGTGGAGCAAGTCAATTAGATTTATTACGTGGCTGTAAAAAATGATGAAAGTGGCGGTAAACTCCATTCAAACAAAACAAATATATCTTGTGAAACCTATTTGTTTGAGGATTTAGTACATAATTAAGTGTCCGGGTTACGGTAACGAGTTATCTGTTATTAATCGTGTGCCTTAATGAGGGCGGTGTGTGCTCGATTCTAATCTTAGCTGTCACAGATTTTCATTTTCATTCTAAGTTTTCCCTGGTTGCTGATTGCAGTTTTCTCTTGATGTTCATGCTTTTTCCAATAAAAATGAATGGCATAAAAAAGCTGTAAATTGCTAAAAATGGCCATTAATCTCCATTAAAACAAACAACCATAATTTACTTGTGTGTTCTGATTGTCTGGTTTTGTAAGTTTGTCTGTTAACGTCTTACTTTTGATTTCTGATTGCCTGGTTTTGTAAGTGTCTGTTAACGTCTTACTTGTGTTTTCTGATTGCCTGGTTTTGTAAGTTTGTCTGTTAACGCCTTACTTTTGTTTTCTGATTGTCTGGTTTTGTAAGTTTGTCTGTTAACGTCTTACTTGTGTTTTCTGATTGTCTGGTTTTGTAAGTTTGTCTGTTAACGTCTTACTTGTGTTTTCTGATTGTCTGGTTTTGTAAGTTTGTCTGTTAACGTCTTACTTGTGTTTTCTGATTGTCTGGTTTTGTAAGTTTGTCTGTTAACGTCTTACTTGTGTTTTCTGATTGTCTGGTTTTGTAAGTGTCTGTTAACGCCTTACTTTTGATTTCTGATTGCCTGGTTTTGTAAGTTTGTCTGTTAACGTCTTACTTGTGTTTTCTGATTGTCTGGTTTTGTAAGTTTGTCTGTTAACGTCTTACTTGTGTTTTCTGATTGTCTGGTTTTGTAAGTTTGTCTGTTAACGTCTTACTTGTGTTTTCTGATTGTCTGGTTTTGTAAGTGTCTGTTAACGTCTTACTTGTGTTTTCTGATTGTCTGGTTTTGTAAGTTTGTCTGTTAACGCCTTACTTTTGATTTCTGATTGCCTGGTTTTGTAAGTTTGTCTGTTAACGTCTTACTTGTGTTTTCTGATTGTCTGGTTTTGTAAGTTTGTCTGTTAACGCCTTACTTTTGATTTCTGATTGTCTGGTTTTGTAAGTTTGTCTGTTAACGTCTTACTTGTGTTTTCTGATTGTCTGGTTTTGTAAGTTTGTCTGTTAACGTCTTACTTGTGTTTTCTGATTGTCTGGTTTTGTAAGTTTGTCTGTTAACGTCTTACTTGTGTTTTCTGATTGTCTGGTTTTGTAAGTGTCTGTTAACGTCTTACTTGTGTTTTCTGATTGTCTGGTTTTGTAAGTTTGTCTGTTAACGCCTTACTTTTGATTTCTGATTGCCTGGTTTTGTAAGTTTGTCTGTTAACGTCTTACTTGTGTTTTCTGATTGTCTGGTTTTGTAAGTGTCTGTTAACGTCTTACTTGTGTTTTCTGATTGTCTGGTTTTGTAAGTTTGTCTGTTAACGTCTTACTTGTGTTTTCTGATTGTCTGGTTTTGTAAGTGTCTGTTAACGTCTTACTAGTGTTTTCTGATTGTCTGGTTTTGTAAGTTTGTCTGTAAACGTCTTATTATCTATGAACAACTTGGAGTAGTCAAAAGATGAAGTTAAAAAATTAAACAAACGCTAACCTTAGAATTCAATTCAATTAATCTCTTACAGAAAGTTAAAAAAAATGTTCCAAAAAAGGAAAAACAAACAGAAAGGACGTAAACCACTAGCCTGGAAAAAATATGTAAGGGTTGAACCGGTTCAATGATTCCAAACCAAGTGATTGTATACTTCAAAACATAATAATATAAGTTATAAAAATCAAGCCGCACTTGTCGGAATATTTGTTTTAAAATTTAAAAACTTCAAGCTAAACAATTGAGATTTTAAACAAGAATTCAAGATGTAATAAAATAATAAAATATAGTAACACAACAGTTTTTAAACGTCCACTACAATCGGAGACAAGACTGCCCACATAAACGTTATTTATACAATTAGTAAGAACCGTACACATTTAGGTCTTCATCTACAAACAGTATTATTGGGGGCTTGGTGGCCGAATGGTTACGGTAGTTCGTTTACTAACGATCACCTGTCAACACTCTATAACTGGACGCCATGATATAGCTGAAAAATTGCTGAACAATATTAAACAATATTTAACAATATTTAAACAAACAAACAACATTTATCAAAAGATTCAGATTCGTTTTCTTTCCATTCATTCATTCATCATTCATCTATCTATCTTTCTCTCTATTCATTTTCTTCTTTTTTTCCTTTATTATTTGTCATCAAACGTTGTGTTTTATCCCCTATGGTTCATTTCTAACAAACATAATATAATTTGTAATATAGTACAATGTATGCCGTTCCACCAATATATTTTTGTAACATACTGTATACTGGAGAAGACTTCATAAGTTTTATTAACTTTTATGTCTTATCCTATTTGCAAAATAAATATGATTAAATTAAACTCATTAATCAGGCACAAGTTATTTACGGCCACTACAGTTTTAATCTTAAAACTTCCATCGCCAGTTTTCAACAGTTCTAGTTCGTCTATGACAAGATGCGCTTGACTCCAACCTTAATTTAATGGACCGCAATTTTTCTTCAGAAAAGTACCATTGTGAAAGGCTACTAAGGTTTCTGTTGACATTATACCCGAATAAATTTTTATTTTTGGTGATGCTGTTGAAATATATGGCTAGTATTGATAGGTATTTAAAAGTATTGTGTATAACTTTTGGATGCACCCTTGGTTTCTACGATAAAAACTAAAACTTACTTTTCGTAATTTTATTAGAATTTAAATAGTTCTTATGATGTTATTTAAATGTTTCCTTCAAACATGGTACATCCTACATAGAAATAAACTAAGTTACCGTCCGACTTATTGAATGTCTGCGCCATTAATTTGTCGTCAGTTGACTACTTCAATACTTGTGTAATGATTGTATTGTAATGGTAGGACTATTGGATTATCCAATACAAAGTAAAGATTGATAGTCCTTTTTTTCTGAAATTTTTTAACAAAAAAGTTAGACTTTGAGATCGTCTGACAAAGATGGACATATTCGTAAATAAAAATAAAGAATCAAAAGTTACCGAGGAGTAATCAGAAAACTTTAAGTCAAGGAAAGACAAATTTATGGTTAAAAAGGGGACAACAACAAAACAAACATAAACACAAAGAAAACGTTAGTAACAAAAATCCGACTTATAACAGAAGATGTAGTTTATATAGAAATTAAACTAGAAGTATTCAAGAACAAGACATAAAATTAAATTGTAAAGCAGGTCTGATGTTATGGTCACACACTCGAATTTCGTCCATACTCGAATTTCGGCTATTTCCCTTCATTCAGCAATGTAAACAATGAACCCAAGGCTAAATTACTTTCAAAATATCGTGCATTTATTGCTCTAACCAAATGACTTCTAAATAATAAAATATAGTGCGTTTCAACGAAATTAATGTCCGTTTAACCGACACACTTTCATCGCCGAAATTCGGGTGTACTAGTATACTAAACATTTGCAAAGCACTTTTGTTTGTTATTTCACAAAACGGTAGATTTGTTAATACAACAAACACCTGCATAAAATGCAACATAAATATTTAGAAAAAAAATTACATTAAAAAATAAATAAGGGTTAAAAGTCTAACTAATGAGGATTTTTCGTGCAAAGATAAAGTTATATGCAAACTATTTTGGTTAAAATATGCAAAGGAAAAAATCGCCAATCAGTAGAAGGCCAGTGGATACCACAACAAAATAGAACGAAAACCCAAGATGATTGATGACGTTCTGGTCTGCTTCAACGCCAAATACAATTACTCCAGCCAGCATGAACATGGCTGAAAAAGAATGAAGAAATTATATCTTAAATAATATTTATAACTAATAGTAAAATAATTTGCACTAAACAACCTTTTTTAAATTGACTTAATGTCTTATAATTTAGCAGTTTTGCGAATTTTCTATTCTTAATATTATAAAAACAAAACTTAATGCGCATGTGCCATAAAATCATTATAAAGACTGATCTTGCTGTTGTGGCAATTTAATTTAATTTCTAATACTAATAATGCTATGTTTTATCATGTTGTGTAAATGGACTTATTCGAGTCCGATTGGAGTTCTTTTAGTACAAATCAAAGAACGTTATATACATGAAAAGGCAATAAATCAATTGATCTACCTGCAAGCACACGTGTCAATTAGTGAATTAGTGTAGAAATTTTGACTGACAAGAGGAAGTGAACGGTGAAATTGACAAGGTCGCAAAATTTGACCTTATCCGTATTCTTGCTAACCACTCCTAACGCGAGGAGTAAGTGGTAATGTAGCAACAGGAGGCAATTGGCTATGTCCCATCTCACGATGATATTTGACTTGCACAACGTCAGAAGCCATTTTTATACCGGTACCTATTGCGTTCTAACGAGTACCTACCAGCGGCAAACAAAAAAGCTATAGCAAGAAAACGAATTGTCTTCACTTCTGTCTTGCAAAACATGTTAACCAGGAACAGTAGATAACCAACGAACAGAAAAATCAGGCCAAGACTCTCCATAGCTTGCACCGCCTTAAACCAGTCTACAAGTAAAACAATGTAGGTTATCGCATTAAAAGATATTTAATCATGTGATAATATAGAATTTTACTCGATTAGAAAACTCGACATACTGTCATCTCTGCACTAAGATATTCTGTTCAACTTATCTATCCCTTTACAGCTCAGTACCTTAAAATAACGTGAAACGGTCAATCAATATCAACATATAATGCAAAACAAAAGGCTGTACTATAAGACGAGGCAAAAGTACGTTCCGTTTTCCTGATCCGGGCAACAAACCCGATTGGTGTAAAACGATACCGTAGACTGTGACCACAACATCAAGAGCTGTGTATGCGAAAATCATTGTAAAGAATGTTGCTTTGAGGATAGTTGAATGTTAAGATGATTTTTATTTTCTAGATCTTCATTTTGGGTGACCTTATTTTCCATCTTGCCCTCGAATATTAGTAAGTAAACGTATTCGAAATAAAATAAACATCCTGTACTCTGACACGTCATCCTGTTCTCTTGCAAATAATACCCATTCTTGGTAGGGGAGGGATATGACGTTTAGCTGATATCATTATCATACTTTAAGAATGGTTTCAATTAAAACATAGATTTACAAGTATATTTTTTCTGTTCACGGCGAAAATTCATAAATCATAGTTTATTGTTATTCATTCGTCATGTTGAAAATATTCTTCAAATAGTTTAAATTCATGGCTGACGCATATTTCACAAGAACACCACGAAGTATTATTTTTGCGTGGATTTTAACTAATCTTTCCGTCTTCTTCTGTGTACTCGGGCTGATATTAGTATACCACCAGTTCTATATCAGGAAGGACTTTACTACTAAAAGACGAATTATTACCACTGTAGATTTCAGAACCTGATCTTGTCATTTCAAACTGTGCTTATTATTACAAACAAACTGTTTTCTTATAAATATCTTTCCAGGAAATAATTGAATAACCTTGATAGTTCTAATTGATTCGAGAAATTATCACAAAAATCAACAATTTAGTAGTTAATTCAAGATTAGATTCTTTGATCTTTTGACTATGATAACATTTCTAATTTCAAATTACATGATTAACTTTTAATCTGGCTACCCTGAGAGAATGCCTAATTCATACATCAAAGTCGCGTCAGGTGATCTCTTAATTGTAATAAACACTTTGTTTGTTTGCTCATTCTAATTACACTTCATAAACGAGAATTGATTAACCTTTAAAATGTTCAAATCCGGTTACTACTGCCTTTCAAAAGGTGCATAATCGTAAACGGTATTAAATTTTATGTTTAAAAATAATTATATAAATATATTTTTTATTTAGGATTGTGTTATTTTATGTAAATTCTAGTTTGTGTAACTAAATAAATAAATACAGGTTTAAAATTTTGTCTAAAAGACTGTTATAAATACAAAGATGATGAAAACGTTAAGACGAATTAAGTAATATTATGTAGTAAGTTGGTGACCCCAGTTTCATATTCTTCAAAGAGCAAAGGCAGAAAAACGTATTTTTAACCTGATGTAAACTGGATTATTTATTATTTTTACTGGATATTCTATCTCACAAGGTTCGATCTCGCGGTAAATACTGTCAAAATTGAAGCCCCATAAACACAATTTTACTACCTTTGTGTATAACTGTGTACGATATTTAATTTTATGTTTAAAAATAATTATATAAATTTATCTTTTATTCAGGATTGTGTTCTTTTAGGTAAATTCTATTTTATGTAAGTTAAAAGCGAGCATCGCAGATGCGAGCTATAAGCATGTGTGTAAATAAGGTCACGTGATCCATACGAACAAACCCTTTTCGGATGGTAGCTGTGCTGTCAGAAGAGAATATTGTGGTCGAGCACAAAAAAAATAATTTAAAAGTAGACAGAAATAAATTTTACATCGATAAAATTAAAGTGTTTATTTTTTAAATAACAACAAAAGGGTCCGACAATTTTTTTGCAATCTCAAAAAAGCTTTATTTATTTTTTACATTTTTTGTGACGTTACTACCGTTACTAACACATTTAAGACGTCACGTCACAAAAACAATGCAGAGGCACTATTAGGGTGCTCTGAAGTAACGTCATGAACCATAAAATATGCGATGCTCGCATTTAGGTTGTGCCTATATTCATATTATATAAATACAGGACAGGTTTAAAATTTTGTCTAAACTACTGTTAATTATACAATGATGATGACAAAGTCAAGACGTACTTTATTAATCTTATGTTGTAAGTTGGTCACCACAGTTTTATATTCTTCAAAGTGCAAAGACAAAAAAAACCCATTTTTTGTAAACTGGTTTAAACTGGATTATTAATATTTTTTTTACTGGATACTCTATTTTATTACGTCACAAGGTTCGATTTCGCGGTAAATACTGCCAATTTAGCGGCCACATATAGACAATATGACTACCTTTAATTCACTCTATACGCATAACAGTTAAAGATGTACTGTAATATCAAAAGGCAAATATCAGTATTTTCATTTGCAGAATAACATATACAATTTTCAGTTTTTGCGAAGGGTTGTAACAGACATTGGCAATTATAATATATATAAACGCTGCAAATGATTTTGCAAACATATGGAACGTTTGTCTACAATTAAATGTCACAGATAAACACTCCAAAAGATTTTGATCACATAAAAATCCTAATCATCGAGCAGAACTGCAAGTGGCGAAACTATAACGGGAGGCCCGAGAAAGATTCTGGATTAGAGCTCTGCTCTGTACACCCCAATTGAATAAACAAAAAACAATAAATATCATTCAAAATATAAATAATAAATAATCATGAATATCAAGAAGTAAAAGATTAGATGGTTTATGCAATTGTACAGTACTCCCGTATGTAATGACTAAAAGATCCGAGAAAGTTTCAGATCTATAAAATCAGACCCGATCACGACACCACTGGATGCTGATGTATCAATAACAAAATTTTATCGTTTATTATAGATTGATATTGACACTGAAGAAGGACATCAGTTGGTCGAAAATTTTGTCATATTTATTAATATAATTATTTTATAGTAGAAACATTTCTATATTTGTATCGTTGCATAATTTTGTAGACTTTTATAGATTATTTACGTTTTTTGAAACGAGATGCATTTTCTCGTCGTATCTCATCGAAGGGCGACAGCCCTGAGATGAGATGACGAGAAAGTGCAACGAGTTTCAAAAAACGTAAATAATCTGTTTATCGCTGTTTTGTAACATTGTGACGTCACAGTGTTTACATAACGACGTCTTGACAGCGAGCTGAGATGGGCCCATCCCACGCTAGTAGACTGAGATGGAATAATATCGCACACAACGATCAAAGGAAAATACTGCAAAATAGCGATAAATATGAATATATGTATATACATATATGACTAGTTAATCCAAACGTTATTGTTCTAAAATAACTTTTCAATACTTTTACTATTATATTTTATCGATAAACCTGTGTGATTCATTAAAAGTGGATAAAAAGATGACAATTTAAATAAATTATCGTCACACTAATTTTTACACCAATCCTGACCCGAATCAAATTTACTCCGCTTCAGCGGAAGATTGCAGTTGCCGTATGAAGCGACATAGAACTAAACTATAGTATTTATAATGTGTGTAAGAATGTGTGTTTCTATTAAATGATTAATATATGACAGATACGCGTCTACAAAAGACAATATTTTATCCAACTTGCAGAACTGTTGACGGGGCAGAAACATATTGTATATCCTCGCCAAACTGAGACGTGACTTACCAGTCGTACTTGTAATGTCAATCCAGTCTACACAAACCAAAGTGCTTGCCACAATACTGCAGGTTCGCCAGATACCATAGTAAAATTCGTCGCCCAAGTTGTCCATTTCATAATACCAGTACTGCGTTGAAAATCCTATTAGAAACAGAATTGCAGCAAGCAAAAGGAACACAAATGCTACCCATTTCTTTGCTGCAGGTATCTCCATGCTCTTACACCAGTGCTTTTTGGCAGACTGTCTACAGAAAAATATAAAAATATTTTATACTGAAAGATAATAGGTAGCCAAACACACTGGAGCTCAACAGGTCAACTGCAGTTCTTCTGAATGGCACTGGATGGTGTTTGTCGAAGTAAATAGCCTTAATGTCATTTCAGTGGTGATTGGATTCAGCTTTCTCAAACATACACCAAATGATCCATGATACTACAACAGTGGTACGAATCGTCTATGGTTTCCAACGGGAAGGTTGAACATATCTATAAAGTATACATTTAAAAAATTATTTGCTAGGTATGCCAGACTGATTGGTTTGACAGTTTACATTGGCTAAGATGTTGAATTGATGACATACAGCGTTTCAGATTTTTAATTTTGCATCTTATATAAGCCGTTAAGCAGGAAATATCAAGTTAACACTTTAAACTAAAAAGACGATACCTTTATCAAATAAATGCCATTAAGAAATTATATCAATGTATTTAATAACTCCCCAACCGCGAGGAATACATTTAAACTGTTGTTTTCAAATCAACTCTTTTTTTAAAAATAATCGTATATAATCATAAATAATATACAACTTTAATTTTGTTTACTGTGTATACAAAAATACAAAACAGACACAGTTTAAAAAACATCTGTCCTCTTAATCGTTTTGCAACACCTGATTAATCTGCAATTGAATATCAGAAAATCTAAACGTACTATTACACAAATGTATATCATATAGTCATGCTTTGCCCTATAAACTTGTATAAAAGTATATTTGGAAGTGAGAAAAAAATTTTAATAATTTTTATGTAAATATAGCAAAGCATATTACATGGCCACTGAGGTAAACCAGTTGAATTATTCATGCCATAAAATTAAATGGGTTAACAAAATTCATCTTTTTTACATGTCAATAAAAACTTTGTTAGTAAACAGATTAGTAAAATTCATATCATAAATGCCACCGGAAATGACGGAAGATCTCCTAATATTTGCCAAAATCTGTCATTTCTAAGCCGTTGACATAATAATCTTTAAACCAACGCATATAAAAACAATTGTATTGAAAACTTTTTAAATTATAAACGAAAAACGTACAACAGTTTACAAGATTTTATTATAGGATTAAACACTTTGTTTTAGAAAATTATCAATCTGTAAACTCCGGAGACTCACTCACAAACTAAATAAAGTCCGAAGGAATTTATGTCAAGTTTGTGAGGGAGTCGCCTGAGTTTACACACTGATAATTTCCTATAACACACTGTTTAATCCTTATAATTCTCTGAAATAATAGTTGCGATTTTTAAAGCTGCAAAAACAGTCGCCAAAACCCATCCAGAACTCAAAATGTACGAATTAAGACCGGAAAGCGTAGGAATCCCGGTTCTGTAGATATTAATAGAAAAACAACAAAAGGAAGCCCTATTTTGTATTTATATTATATTTTAAATCTCAATAGATTTAAAATTATGTTCTTATTCGTTCCTCAAACGCACATAAAAGGTATTTATCAATAATAACACAACACGTGTATAATATTGGAACAGCTCGCCAGTTACGCAGCTAACGATGAACAGCTCGCCAGTTACGCAGCTAACGTTTAACAGCTCGCCAGTTACGCAGGAGCTAACGATTTTATTAATACAGTAAAAAATAAACATAATGTCTACAAAATAACACTGCTCTGGCCGCTGCAATCATCTTGATTTCTACGACAAAAACGTCATATTAATACCATATAATAATGAAAACAATTTATATAAGTTTAAATATATATCTTTATGAAAATACATGTACAATAAATTTATATTTTTCTAAATTACTGATAGGGTGGGGGGAGCGGTCTAGCTGCACTGAAAACCGAGCGTTGAAAGGCATACGAAAAGAATTTCGTAAACCAAGAAATATCTTCCCGCTAAACAAGGCTCGTGCTACCTACACATGCAACTTTGAACCTTATTATCGTAATAATAAGAATACATGTCTACTAGTAATAAGCATATATACAGGTAAGGTAAACACACGTGACCGTTCATGGAAAATAAAAAAAACACGTGTTTTAGCTAAATTTAGTTAAATACATTTAGAAATCATTGCGGCAGTCAAAACATTGTTCCCTCTCCCTGACGATTCGCTAGGAGGACGGTTTATATGGGATACTGAAAGTAGTCTGCTCAGAGGAAATATCGATCGATAAATTATCTTAGATGACGTCATTTAAGTGTTTTTAACCAATCAAAGTACTTAATATAAATAAATGACAGCATGAATAGAATTATAGTTGTATAAAAAACTAGTCTTATAAGTTTGTTCTTTATAACAATTTTAAAACGATATATAATTTAAACTTGACAGCAAATACACGATTAACTGATGTGTTACTCAAGACGGACGATCAATGGGACTTTTTAATCAATATTTTATGCGAAGGGTTCACGTACTTGACAATGTTTACACAGAAAACATATCATTAAAAATATATACCATATTTGGTATATACTTCACACGTTTCTTTTTTTGGTTTTTCCTTTGACATACATGTGCCACATGTATAAGCACATCGCTTTTGCATGAAATCACATTTTATGCACAATCAATTACCCGTACTCTTTAAAATAGTCAGCTTACTGTAGGCTCTCTTATATACAGCCGACGTACTGTTACTTTTAATAATAACTATAATATTTATTTACATTCTACACCAATTTGGGTCAAATAAATTACAAAAGAAACACATTATTAAACTTTACACTAGCATCAAGAGATTTTCTGTGAAGATGCAACTGTCTGTCCTAATAGTATTGTTACGTAATAGCAATAATACTAAATGCTGCTGGTATGTAAAATATAATGTTAACTTACGACATTAATTTCACAACAGATAGACTAACTGTGTTACACGCTTTATCTCTACCGTTTCGATACTGCAAAAAGTCTGCTACTATATTGTCATCTCGAAATAATAACAGGTGCATGATTTATTGACCAAGAGTTTCAATTTAGAAGTAACTAAGTTTTCATCAGTTTAGTTTAAGCATATTTCATTTTCTCAAATATTCAAATCGGATAAGACACAAGTTAAACACACTTATGAGGTCTTCTCCAAATATACAATATGAAACAAGAGAATGTTCATGGAGTATGGATACAATCTAATACAAATTACAATGTATAGTATATTATATGTGCAAGATAAGATATGTACAAGGAGAAAGAGAGAAGGTATGAGGAATGAAAAATATATTGCAGGTATTAAAAAAAGTAAAGAATAAGGATGATGTGATGATATGTGTGGTTCATAAACCATGTGTTCAATGCATCATACAAGATGGAATCCTTCTGACCAATTGATATACTCATATACAGGTTTAAAACCTTGTTCTTTCTATTTGTCGGACAATAATTTGGCAGCCAGGCAAGGTTATCAAATAATCTGTCTCTAATGTTACTATATTTAGAATATGCAAAGAAATAATTATATAAATCTTCACGGTCAGATCCACACCGAGAGGATAAATCAGAAATAATATTAACTCTGCAAAGATCACAGTTTAAAATGAAGCTAAGCATCTTGGTTGGGTTATGACAATATTGCATTTGCGCTGTCCATATTCTTAATGCTTCGGAATGTTTTGATGTGGGTTCAGGTGTTTTAGTTCGGATTTAAGTTTAAAAATAGATTCGACATTTGACATGTCTAAGTTATTCCACTGTCGAATAGTTGATGGTATGAAAGATTTGTTAGATAGGGACAGTCTACAATAAGGAGTCATATTGTTATTACCGATACACGAACATGATTTGTATAGTTGGCGGTACTAAATTACAAAGGTATGCTTGTGCAGAACTATGTTGTATACGCTCAGCCAAAGGTTCCCACCACGTTTCGGTATAAATATTTATTAAATTGGTAAAATTTGGTACGCTTGTGACGATTCAAGCAGCGTCTAGTTGCATTTGCTAAGGTTTATTGCAGTACCTCACACCAACGTTATGCCAAACTTCACAGGGATACTCAAAAAGTGGTCTTATGAAGACTCAATACAATTTTTCTAGATTTTTTTTCTAATTAATTTATATTTAAGTTTACTGAGCACGTTCAGGTGCTTTGAAACACTGCATATAATAGTTTAAATATGTATGTTCCACTTAGCATCACTGCTAAAAGTGACTCCTTGATGTTTATGCAATTTAGTAACTGGAAGATCTGTGTCATTTAGTGTAAACCTTATATCTGGTGGTAAAGTATTTGAGAATAACACAATTTCTGTTTTGTTAGGGTCAAAAGACATTAATCATTTTCGCGACCAATCGTTAAGCTCTCTCAAATCGTAATCAATCACTGATTGTATCTTACTGTCAAATTAATACGTATTGGTTACGAAAATTCCATCGTCACACGCTAGTACACATGTAATATGTCTATGTCTACAATTCACCCCGGTTAATGAAGCTATATTTTTATATAGCGGATTTGGCCGAGGGGTCTAGACCGCTGGACATAGTGCAGGCGAATTGGTGCCGCAGTATCACAACGGTGTGAGTTCGAATCCCGCTGAGGAAAAACTAAAATTTGACAGTGTTAAAAATCTAATTCTAACAGTGTTGTGCTTAATTTGTAGACGTATATATATACGTCTACAAATTAAGCATTCATATATATCATAAATAATTACGGTTATAGTAGAGATCCTTCAGGAACACCAGAATATACATTGCAAAGGTCCGACGACGATTGTTTGATAACAACTCTGCTGCCTGTTATTTAAATAGCTTTTAAACCATTTTAATAAAATTTTGTTCTTAATGTATATAATAAATATTTTATGCCAAACTTTGTAGAATGCTTTGGAAAAATCACATCAAACAAAACAGTTTATTTCCTTCTCGAGTGAGTTTAATATACAATTATATATTTCTAACAATTGATGAACTGCGAAACAGTTCGGAAGTAAATTTGAAATGTCGAGGAAAAACAACCTTAACATAGATCACGATGCGGTTTAAAAAAAAATACTTCTTTACTGACACGGTATACTGCAAGCAGGACTGGATATTCGTTCGAAGTCTTTTTTACACCTTGTGTACCTACGTGACTTTCTTTAAAACTAACTTCATATATGTATTTCAACATTATACAAAACAATGCCTATGTGTCTTATGCCACGAAGGACTATAGACGGTGTTCATGCCTACTTTATTTAAGTGCATTCACCTCATCGGAAGTTAAACTTAATTAAGCATTTCAGCACGTGCAGCATACTCCTAGACATTAATAAAAATGTTTAATACATACATGTTTGGTGTAACTCAAAGAACTACACCAAAGACATATAAAGAACAATGAAATTGAATTATTGAACTTGCTTGTAGCCATGTCCAACTGTTGTACGACGATTATTTCTGACTAAATCTGCATGTAGATGTGACAACAGACATGCAAGCTAACACTTAGATATTACATTTATTTAAAGGAGAGCGACCGCGTGCAATTGTGTATGCACATTCTTTGCGCAATTAGTCCAGTTGTATTAATCACAAAAACATCATATATTATAAAAAAAATTGATTTTTCGCGGACCTAGGCAAGATAATGATTGGCTATCCTTTAGAAGGTGATAATTAATCAAGTCTTGGAGAAAAAAATTTTAATAAACGACAGATGGTGCATACAGTATATATACGAATACGGGAATACACAATAATATCTTAGTCATGTCTAATTTGACTAGGAACGAAACAAATTTAACGTGCACGCCAACTGACTTTCCTCACAATATAGTTTCGTACCCCGTTATCGTTTTAATCTCCAGTAGCGTCATTGCTTGTATTGGCGTTTTAATTTTTAGCACAACGAGAAACCATGGAAACTTCTTTAAATGGAAACTTATTGATAGGATTAGCGTGTATACAGCAGTATCGGTTTTGATCTTTTATCTATGTCAAGCGTCACAGCTAGTTCTGCTTCACGTCCTACATCCGTCGATTTTTCAGCTCGTTATTTTGGTGTGTACACCATTATTTATGGAATTTGCATTTGCACAAATATTGACGAGCATTGTTTTTGCGGTTAGTGTCTTACTTCTCTTGCTTATGAATCGTTCCATTACATTTGGAAAGTACGATTTGAAACTGCACACATTAGTATTTGGAATCCCTTTCATTGGCTTGATTTGTCTGCAGGTGATTCGAATGCTTCAAGAAAAACCTCATGAGTAAGTTTTTTTACTATTTTTATCATTTAAAAAAATGCCTCAAGTACTACAGGGTTCGGTACCTTTAAAGACGACAACGGGTAAACTTTCACTCTAATACCATCTCAGACATTTGATTCTTATTTTATTGTTATACATTTTGTACACCTTTAACTGTAATTTGGTGAAAGTTCAGTATTTCACTTTACTTATGTACTTAACTCTTCCATTCAATTAATAATTTAATTTACTTTGTAAGCTGATATAGCCAATTTAAATGGGACTAACCAGGTTATATCTCATAACTTACGTTTGTTCCATGACCTATTCTTACGCTGTTGAAGTTTAGATAGTTTCGTGACGTTGTTGCTGTCTTACCGTTACAAATGTCAATAAGACATAATCAATATAATTTTAGTGATATAGCTTTTTGTCCTTTTTACAACCCTTTAGAATGCTCCAAATGTCAAAACAAGACTACCAGTAACAGACAATTGCACAAATTTTGCTTTGTTCAATATGTGATTGTCTAGCATATTTATTGCGGTTACCATTTAACATCTTTATAGAATGATTTTTAAAGTAGTGTAAATATCTGTCAGTCGGTCTGTATATTGAGAATACAGTTTTCCACTGGCAAGCAAATGTATGAAAGCTCCCATAGTATTTTTAATTTATTAGAAAGTTACTCTCGCATGACCGACACATGCTCTTATAGATATTATTTTGATATTACAGCTGTGAGGTACAACATCCCATGGAAATCGAAGTATACTTTTACTTGATTTGTGGCTCCTTCGTCATTCTGTTGATTGGGTATTCTGTCATCTTGATACATGTGGTCAAAACAAGAAGCCAGATCAAAGAGGTCTTACAGCATCAAACAGGTGTCAACGCTCAACGCCTAGCATTAAAATTATCCCTTTATGTGGGGCAATATTTTGTTCAGTTTGGAGGTAATGTTGCAGTGGGTGTTTGGAGACTATTTGAAGAACCTCCAGTAGAAATGCTTACAGTCAGCATCCTCTTTGTTGTATCAGGGGGTGTCCTTAATGGTATTGTGTACGTTGCAATCCAAAGAATGACCTTTTAAAGGGCAATCAAAGCGGACAAAACAATAGAAATAGATTGGTGGCAATTAACAATCAATAAGACAGTTCATCCCAAAGTGTATAGTTTTCAACATTTCCTACACTGTCAGTTATTAACTGAAGCAACTATGCTGCTGTATCATGTAGGAATTCAGCAAACCCTAATGTGCAATATTATCATATTATCTTTTGCATGGAAACATAAAATTAACTCGAATGAAATTATGTAACAATAGAAAATCCGGGTACATTAGCAGCAAACAAGTGTCAACGGTCAACGCCTAGCATTAAAATTATCACTTTATGTGGTACAGTATTTTGCTCAGTTTTGGGAAAATCTTTTATCGGGCTTTTGGAAACTACTTGTATTTGAAGAAAATATTAGAAATGCATGCAATCCAGATCATCGTGTATCATGTGGTTACTAAATGGTATTCACACTCAGCAGAATGGATTGTTAGGGAAGTCAGGAATCAGTTTAAACAATGCATTGAATCCTCTTGACACCAATCTTACAAATATTAAATATTTGTGTCAGTATAAGGAAATTTATTTATAATCTTGTTGATATATAAAATAACAGTTCACCACAAATCTGATATAATAGTGCATTTTAAGGCTTTTTAAAGCTTTATGGATTTTCAGTGTCAATAGAAACAAAAAGAAGAAATCAAAGATACCGTTGTTCTGTGTTCTCTACCCAAAAATGCTTTTTATTAAAGTATGTAGCCATTAATATTTGACTTGTCGGTAAGTAATCCAGTCAGCATTCTGTTTGTAGTAAGAGTGTACATTTTCCTAATCTGTCTGTACTTACTTGCTTCACAGAGTTGTTTTGTATTCCCTTTGAACTATACACCAGTAAAATATATCACTTAGATTTACATTGAATATGATGGAGCTTTAGATGTAATTTATATAAGTTAGCATATTGGCTCAATTCGCGCTTATTATTCTACTTATAACTTAGTCAAGAATTGTAGATGTATTACCTTTTATTGATAATTATGTTTAAGTTTGAAATTTTTTCAATAATTTTATTATATTGTTGTTATTATACCTCATCCTTCCAAGTCAGGGGTTCTGAGTCCGCGTTCGCTCGCGGACTAAGAACCCCTGACTTGGGAGGATGATTATACCTAGGTTAAGCATCAGTATATGCTTCCGCGCTGGAAGAATTAAATGACAAGACGTATTAATTGTTTTATCATGCTCCATTAGTACACCAGCACAGTCATCATTTTAATTATTACAATTTGGTACATGTATTTGTAAATGCACAATACATATTAATTTTTATCATCGGATTCAATTACTGCTTTTTGCATCTTGTTGTCCATGAATATAAAATAGTGTATTTTTTCAACGTTTTTCAAATGTGTTTATGGTACTTTTAGGGCTCATTAGAAAGATGAATTTTAAACAATTAGTTTTGTTTAATAAAATATAAGGAATAGGATGCAAGTGGAAATTGACAAAATTAATAAGTTAATTAAAAACGTATTTTTAGCAGGAAATATATTTGGAAAACTGAAAAAACTGGCAATTTACAGCTAAATCAAGGTTTAAAAATCTTGACATGAACTATGTTTGTAATACAAATTATATCTTAAGTAAAGAGAGTATTTACTTATAAATGATATATTACGATATTGTTAAATGATGTGAGTAAACCACGAACATATAGGAAATATAATTGTTAAGACGTGTTAAAAGTATCTATTGGTGAATATGTCTGGAAAATTAAATTTAAGTGTCAAAATCAGATGTGCGGTTGCAAACAGGAATTTATGAAAATACAACTTTGGGTATAGAGCTTGTTAGTACTGCATTGATGATATAACTAATAAATATCGTGTTTTAATCGACTTTCGTAGTGTTTATTCGAATTATGATATTACTGTTGATAATAAATTTAACAAATAGACCAAATAATGATTGTTTTTATGTAGAAAAATAAAATAGAATCCACGAAGTGGGCCACACCTTTATTTTTAAGTATTGAACTGTTACTATAGTAATAGTTTAAAGAAAAATACTGTATTTCAATATTGTTTTAGTATGGTAAACTTGAGATAGCGCTGGTCAAGGGGCTTTGTGGCCGAGGGGTTAAGGTAGTTCGTCTACTATTGTCAACACTGACATTGCGGGTTCTCACTGCGGGCAGGGTGCGCTCGACTCAAACAAGCAGCACTGGTGAAAGACGTCAAGATTAAAATAGCAGTAACAATGAAACTAAATTGTGATCAATTAACATAAATGTGAATATCCTAACACTCTAAGTGCCGAACCGTAATAATATTTATTTTTTTTAATAATTGAGAGTTGAAATATGTAATAATTTACCCATAACAATTACCCCTTTACATTTGTGTTAATTATTATTGTAATATGTTTTATCTGTAGTTAACGCAAGTTAGTAATACATATGCAACATTTGTATATTGTCACAAAATATACAACTTTTTTGTACAAGCCTTAGAAACGGAAAATATGAAAGGATTTGTCGGGCATTTCTGGCTTGTGTAGTAGAAAGTACTAATAAAATGTCTATTTTCTGACACCATACGCATATTAATTTTATCCCGCAACGCTAAAATACGTGTTATACCAAAAGAAAACAGGATAGTAGGGGCACTTCTAGCCGATTTCTGATTTAAAGTTTTAATATTAAATATGATTTCACAAACACTTAACTAATTCGACAACATGTTCTGAACCGGACCATACTCAATACAGTTAGAAATTAGTAAAAGGGTACAAGGAGACTTTGTTCTGTCATTAACCGAGCAAAGCAACAAAATTTTCAGCTATATCTTTATTGTTTAGCAAATTTTTTATTGCAGGATAAGTCCATTGTTTATCCCATTTTAAACAATAAAAAACAGTTTATAGATTTTATGTCGCTATCCCTGAGCAATAATTACATTTTAAGATTACAAAATGAATAAATACAATGGAATGCCCACTGTTGACCTTTGACCAATTTACTCTGATCACGGTCAAAGTTGCTTTGCTACAACTTGAAAGATAGTTCGGCAATCTGTATACTTAGTATATAGAAGTGTCTTAAAAAAAATCTGGAAGTTAGTATATATATACACGCTCTTAACATACATACCGAGTGGTTAAGGTAATTCGTTTACTATTAATCCTATGGTCTGTCAACACTGAGGTTGCGGGTTAGAGTCTCACTGCGGGCAATGTGTTCTAGACTCCAATCCTAATGGACAAGGATTACTAGTTTTCCTACCGAAAGTCTAGGGTTTTCTCTTGCTTCCTCCCGAACAACAAATGGTCTCCATTAAGGCGCTGAAAAATTGCTGAAAGTGGCGTTAAACACCATTCAAACAAACAAAAAACACTTGCATTTGGTCATGAATTAACTACTTTTCCGATATAAATACTTTTAGCTCACAGTTGATAGATAAAAGTGCTTACTATATTCTTTGTGTTTTAAACATAACAAAGCCAACCACAGCCACTCGGAAACAACGTCCGTGTTCCTTCCAGTTAAACAATTGAACTTAAGGCGTTTAAGTTTGGGATGCAATTCCATAGTTTTATTATAAACACAGTATTTCATTTTTATAATATCTTGCACGCAAAATGTTAAAAAGCTATAGAATGTACAAAGTCTTTTGTGTGGTACAATTGCATGTTTTATTACTTTTTACAAATAGCGGTAAATATCTGTCTGGCTCTATAGGAACAGAATAAAATTTCAAGAATATATTGTGCAAAGAATACAAAGATTTATCGATGTCTTCGCTCCTGTTTTTGTTTCTGTGTCAGATCTGACAAAAGCCCTTCTATATGAAAACCCTTAAATAAAGAACTGGGAAATTTTGCATACTCTAAAAATAATTTGTGTTCAAAATGTGGGATTTCGTCGTATCGATTTGCCAGTTCTAAAGCTTTGAGTAAAAGACAATACGAGAAAAATGTTAAATCTGGGGGCCCAATGAAAAAATTCTCTTCAATAGTGTATTTGATGTCCTGTAGGGACTTGTCTCTCGCTGTCAGTTTCCCCCAATGATGATTACACATAAAGCTTAGAAAATGAATAAATACAATGGGAGGCCCAATGATACCCTGCTCAAAGTCAGTAACTCCAAGGTCAGTGTTAAAAAAAATAGAATGAGGCTTCGGCACTTTGTATATTTGATATATACAAGATAATCGGTGTCGTTGAAAAAAAGTACTTTTTCCGAATTTATATTCCCTTTTGTCAAACACTGGTGGCATTTGGTCATGAATAAACATTTTGTCCGGTGTACATTCCGTCAGCGCGAAATTGATAACTAAAAGTGCTTTACTATATTCTTTGTGCTGGTAGAAATACATAGCCAACCACAGCCACCCGGAAACAACGTCTGTGTTCTTGCCAATTAAACAATAGAACTTCAGGCGTTTGTATTGCCGATATAATTTCTTATTTTTGTTATGAATACAGTATTTCATTTCTATAATAACTTGCACGCAAAATGTGCACAGCCATAGCATGTACAAAGTCTTTTGTGTACAATGGTCAACATGCTTAATTTTGTTTACAAATAGTGGTACATTTCTGTCTGGTTCTATACCAACACAGTGAAATTTCAAGAATATATTAAGCAAAGGATACAAAGCTATATCAATATCATGGCTTCTGTTTCTATGGAGAATACTGTCATGTTTGGTCATTTGACATAGCGTGGATGACTGTGATATAAAGTGCGTGCCATTTTCAAGTAACGTTTCCAAAAACGTTAGCAGAGTTTCTTGATTTTTTCCAACAATCTTTCCTTCAAACATATTATTTTGTGGTATGAAGTAATTTGGACAATTTCCAAGTCGCACCCAATAGATAAGTCTCTTCAGACACGATTTGAAGCAAGCATACAAGTTTTCCGGTGTCCACGAAAAGGGCTCGGACTCTTCTGAAATCCAAAATACGACTGTTTTCAGAAAATAAGAACACAACAGTCCTTTGATGGACGATGTGATATTGATTATTTCGTTTAACACTATTTTAAGAGTTGCATAACAAAGCAGCTGGGTATGATTAAATGAATGTATTAGCATCTTTTCCTGGACTGAGAAAGAGATTCTCCATTCAATGGGATTGCTTTCGGTTGCTCCAAATTTACTGCCAATAGGAACATAGAGCAATCCCTCCTCTGATATAGCTGTAAGCACGTTACTAGACGGCCATTTTGCACTACGCGGTCTGTACAACCACTTCATTGCAATTGGTGGCCAGCTTTGACTTTTTAAGCAATATGCAAAATCAATAAGTTCATTGACAGGCGTTATACAAGGGCCATGAATGTCCATGCGCTCTTCATATGGTCTTTGTCCGAATCTTATGACCACTTGTTTGAATTTTTCATTTGATAAAATTGGTCCGTATTCCGTGAACGTAAATATAGAGGGATCGTTAATTCCGGATATCCCTTTCAGCAGAACAAAACCCGGAGCAGCATTTTCACTATCAGTAATAAAGCCGATGAAACTTGTAACCTCCGATCTGTAGTGATATACCGGAAGTAAATCGCAGACTATCATGATATCTAAATCACTTCCGTTCATGTCAAGTCCTTCCGCTTTACTTCCACTGCTTATAAATGTTTCTAGCGGTCTGTGTTTAAATGCATCATCCATTGTTTTGAAGAAAAGTCGTCTCGTTTCTACAACTTTTTCAGATCCAACAGCATCACACAAAAACAAGAAAAGCTTCTTGGAAAATTCTTTGGTATGTATCACCTTACGATTAATGTCTGAAACAAACAAATAATTAAAAATATTGAATCATGAAAATATAATAAAAATGGATTTTAAAAAACTTGAATGACGATTGACTTTTTTACCTTCGCTCCTAGCTATATTGAATCATAGCACTTATGGGTTTTGGTTTGATTGATTGGTTGATTGATTGGATTGATTGATTGATTGATTAATTTTATTAATTAAATTATTTATTAATTTATTTATCTATTTATTTATTTATTGAGTGATTGATTGATTGATTGATTGATTGATTTGATGTTTGTTAAAGGTCAAGTGACCTTTATTTCAGCTATATACAGAACGAGAACAGGTTAACAAACAATTAACCAATTCGGGAAAGATGGACCAAAGGGCTAACTTTTTGAATGACACTGGAAAAGTGTGTGATATTGGTAGGAGCGGAAAATTTAGCCCTTTGTAGCGGCTACAACGAGCCTATTTTTATGGACATCTATAACATTCAACACGTTACACCCATTGTGGTTAGGCTTTATATATTGACCTGACAACCCCAACGAAAGGGCATCCTCTATTAGCCACCTGGGGACGCGCTGGGCAGCTCTGTAGGACAAGCACTGTAAACCTTAAAAGTATGGTTCCAGTCTTTGTTTTGAAACAATACAATCAATGGCCAAAAGTAAGGACCTTACTTCTATATCTGTTAAAGTTAATGAGACTTTAAAGTTGCGTATACATTCAGAATGATACACACGTTAACAAACAAGAAATTAACTGTAAAAATGGAAAGAAAATAAAGTTTCCGACAACGATGAATAAACTGTAGACCAGTTAAAAGTGAAAAACTAAATTAAAAGTAATTTCGTAATGTAACTAATAACTTACGTTGGTCCATGGAATGCCGGTTCGTGTATGCCTTAACAACCTCGTCAAATATTGTGCGAAAAGGTTCAACTGTACTCGTTTATATAGCCGTATGTGTATGAGAAAAAGTTTCATTTCATCACAAAAAGAGTTATACTTAATTATTTATGAAAGTTAACACAAAAGCTTTAATTTTATTGGCTTCGCTGCGCCGTAAATCAAGGAAAATGAAACCAATTATTTGCAGATCGTCATTCGAATGCGTGTAATTTACTGATAAAATGTTGTTTCAAACAAAGAGAGAGTGATTGAACCTGATGATTTTAAAATACATGTGTAAAACTGAAAGAACTTTACACTAAACAATCAACACTAACTTATGGAAAGTGTTACAATTTTTACAATTAACAATTTATGAACCACTCGTTAGTGCTTACTACAGGTTAAACCGAATTTTGACAAGTTATGTTAAGAATGCAATACAACTGTATATAGAACATCTCGATATTATGTGTTAATTATTCAATAATAATAATCTGAAGAGATTTAGCTTATTCCTTTGTCCTTTCCCCTTTTACACTTTATTTCACCAAGTTACATTTTATACCTGATTACAAAAACTTGTGCCTATGCTTTAAATTAAACCAAAACAATTTATTGTAGTGTATTAATTATATATTAAGCATGTATTATTCGCCAATGTCTATATTTATATTAATATGCATAACGTCGGTCTATACATTTAGCAAATGTTCAATACACAAGTCTATATTTAAAACTTGAAGATAAAATATAAATACATAACCCATCAAGTCGTACCATAAATAGTTTTGTTTCTTAATATCTTTGTGCTAGAAATCATAAGTAAATTTCCAGTATGAACTACAATAATTAATCTATATTCTGACATACAATATTGTACCAATGGTATGTGTTACCTGTTGTACGGTAAATGTCAATTAATTTACTTGGGATCAGAAAACTATATATATATATGTATATATCAAATATTGCCACCTGCAGACCATCTTTAACGAGATTACTTTCGGGGCCTCTGTGTCCGAGTGGTTAAGGTAGTTTGTCTACTATTGATCACGTGGTCTGTCAACACAGGTTGCGGGTTCAAGTCTTACTGCAGGCAGGGTGTATTCGACTCCAATTTTAATTTACAAGGACTGCAAGTTTTCCTACGGAAGGTGGGGGTTTTTCTCCATTGACTTCCGGCTTCTTTCCCTATTAAAAACTGGACGCCTTGATATAACTGAAAAATTGCTGAAAGCGGCGTTACACATCATTTAAATATGGAATATAGGACATTTTGTTTGTGATACAGACTTTATCACGGCCAGTATCAGGTGAGCCCGTAGGGCGAACCTGATACGTTAAGCCGTGATAAAGTCTGTATCACAAACAAAATGTCCGATATTCCTTTTATCGGTAATTTTCAAAAAGAGTATTTTTGGTCAATTTAGGCCATATTTTTTAAGGAACTACTTTTTTGGTCGAAGTGATCTGTGAAAAACGGTTTGCTACGTCATTTAGCGTCAACGTCATTCAATCGGAATGTGGCGTGATGAATGGACGTGTTTTTTCATTGATCCTCCTGTAAGGCAAGTCTTTTTTTCATCGTTTATGTAATGGTTTGTGAATGAGAATCTTTTGAATGGGGTGTCACATTTTGTGTTTTTAATATTTTGCTCTTTGACGAACCGTATTTCAAATTTATGTTGCCAATACCCAACGTTTCTGACCGATTTTCCAATTGAGTGCCAGTTTCCCCTTTTAATGTTTTCTATATTTTGTATTTTATATCGTTATCATTTCTGGTAACTGTTTGGTGCTGTGTTATTTTTAATTTTCAGTACTTTGCAGTGGCCAGGGGAGATACGATTTACACATCGTCATCATTTATTTATAAATTCCAATTGTAATTCCAATGCATAAATGCGATGAGTTGTAGGTTCTTGTGTATGCCGAATTTTCCTGCCGTAATAATCCTATTACAGTTTTGTGATTTGTCGGATTAACCCCCAAAAATGGCGAGGTCATTCGCAAGTTCTTGTGGTGAATGAACAGGAATTCGGGATTGTCACTTGCTGTTAATGTTTGTGCAATTTGAAGAGTTTTGTTCAGATTATTTAAACTGTATTATTGTTAACGGAAGGTAGCTGCGAAAACGGAGCTCTGGTGGTCGCTTTGTGTTCGTTTTCTTTTTTTTTTTTTTTTTTGGGGGGGGGGGGGGTAGATTGTTTGTTTATTTTATCTTGCTTTCACGTTTGTTTATTTTTGAACATTCCGTTAGTTATTGTGACGTAATCATAGTTAGATTCCTCCGCAATCTACTGACCCGATAAATTCGGTGATAAATGACAGTACATTGTTACTGACTTTATCACCGGTACACATCAAAGGGAAAATGTACAAATTACCGATAAATAAACAAACGAGCTTGCTTTCCAAACATCTTTCACGTGCAGAGGACGTCCCCACGATAAACACTCAGATTCCACGTCCATTTCAAGACAAGAGATTTTCTATTAATCGTGGAGGATCACCTGGTCTTTCCTAAAAACGTCTGTAAGAACCTATTAATCTTTATAGGTAGTCTTTACCTCCAGGTACATTTATAAGTGTGGTGCCCTTTTTAACAACAAACCGACTCGTAACACACAATTTCCGTAATTGCGACACAATGAAAATATTAGCAGGAAGCGAAACATTATTCAGATACTATATTTGGTAACATTAAATACACGGAAGATTTATAGGATATAACAATTTTATATTTTAATAAGGAAAATTTTGATTTATATGCTATTAAAATTCCGTGGTCCTAACCGTACTGTCAACTGCTAATTGTATACTGCTGTCTACTACTTATTGTTTACAGCCTTTTTGTACGAATGCTCACCTACCCTCTACTATTTCCTGTTTCCTGTTTCCGACGTACTTTTATGATTGCCTACTTACCCTAAACTACTTAATGTTTGCAGCCTACGTGTGATGACTGCCTACTTACCATCTACTTTTTCCTGTTTACTGTCTAATTGTACGACTGCCAACTTAAACTCTACTATTTCCTGTTTACAGCCTACTTGTACGACTACTTATTTACCTTCTGCTACTTCCTGTTTACAACCTACTTGTACGACTGCTTACTTACCCTACTACTACTTTCTGTTTACAGCCTACTTGCACGACTGCTTACCTACCTTATGCTACTTCCTGTTTACAGCCTACTTCTACGACCGCTTACCTACCTTATGCTACTTCCTGTTTACAGCCTACTTCTACGACCGCTTACCTACCTTATGCTACTTCAGGTTTACAGCCTACTTCTACGACCGCTTACCTACCTTATGCTACTTCCTGTTTACAGCCTACTTCTACGACCGCTTACCTACCTTATGCTACTTCATGTTTACAGCCTACTTGTACGACTGCTTACTTACCCTCTACCACTTCCTGTTAACAGCCTACTTTTACGACTGCTTACTTACCCTCTACTACATCCTGTTTACAGCCTACTTATTGAACTACACACTTAACCTCTACTACTGCCTGTTTACAACCTACTTCTATTTCTAATTTTTATTTCTTTTTGTTGACTAGTAACCTTGACATTTGATAGAATTCCCCCAGCATCAATAGGTGGGTAACCTAATAATTATTCATATCATAAAGTGTTATTGAAAACGAATTTAAACTTTTCGAGTTTTTTTTTTCGAAAACGTTTGTTTTGTAAAATTTTTTAACATGTTTTGGAAAATGTGACCTTGAAATTTGATAAATGCCCCCGAAAATCGGAAGGCTTCTGTTCCACCTAATATGAAACATTTTTTTTAATATTGTACCAGAAACTACGAATGTTGTTGAACTAGAAACTGCATATGTTGAACGAGGAACTGTGTTAAATGTTGAACTAAATGAAGTCTTTGATATTTATTTAAATGTAAAATGTTGAAGGTTGAACTTGTAGCCATCTTGACTCACGTATAAAAAACATTTCGTTTAAAACTCGGTAATAGTTGAAATCGTATTGATTGATTAATTAGTTGAGTCCATATAAATATTCCTGTTTTCCAAATACTATTACGGACTGGAATACACTAATATACAATACTTGACGCAACGCCGGATACTTGACGTAAACTGATATGTGCTGCCATGCCTTGTGATCGTCTGTCGTGTAAGCTCGTCTGCTGATTCTGGTTCATAAAAACAAACCCAATATTGTTAATTGGTTAGTGTAAATTTCTTACATTATAATTCCACAATATGTACACGTTTCCAACTGAATTTAAACAGAGTTGCGTATTGACGCTGCAACTTCCAGTCGCTCTCGCTGCTCGTCTTGGGCAATGGGAAAATTACGCTTTGCGCGTCTCTATCCCGATCTTAGCATTTAACTAAATTTTAACAGCCACAATTACAAAAATTGACAATCTTTCACCTGCTCCCCTCTTTTTGCATTGGTATTGGTCGATGCGTTGTAAAAGGGGGGAGCAAGTGAAAGATTACAACGCATCGATCAATAACAAAAAGGGGTAGCAAGTGAAAGATTTAATTTTAAAGCGAAAAAGTGAATGATAAGTCTAACCAGTCTACTATAGTTATCTTGTAGTTCCTGCCATTTAGCTTGTATCATGCAGACAACCAATATTTTTACTTTTAGTGCCCCTGTCCCTGTTTACACAAGTACAGCGACTGGTACTACTGTACTGTACCTTGGTAATGTTCACACATTATTATGTTCTATTAATATAATTAAAGGTACAAAATTAAAAGTAAAAAATTGTGTTCTTTTAAGAAATAGCTCTTGTTCAGCTTAATAGCCAGAGACCAACTTTTATTTGAGGGTTCTATTGTTATTTTTACTGTTCTTAACCAAGTGCATAGAAAGTTTAATTGATCATTAATCAGCTGTGGTTGCTATCAACAATAATCTACAAGACAATTTACAAAACAATTTGTCCTAAAACTTTCAGAAATTTACCAGATCAGTACAATACTAATTTTGAGGACTGAATTTAAATTGTTATAATTTTGCTGTTCAAAATGCCTCACACATGCAAAGTGTAATTTTTTATACTTCAAAACTTTTGTCTTTCTTTGGATTGTATGTCCATGAGTGAAAAACTTATTTCTCACCAAAAAGTTAAGTTCCTGCTGTTTTTTTAAAGTGAGGATTATATTTAAAAGCTTGATTTTTGTAATTCATGATCTACACACAAGAATATATATCGTCGTTGAAGTTACACTGTAAATTTGGAAATATGAAAACAAATTTAAGTGATTTAAATGATTAATTTAGTACGTACATACATAAATCCTTATATCAGCTGGTTAAGGATAACTAAAACAAATCGTATCTAAAATCATAGTTATATGTATTTGAACAACAATATCACCCTTGTATTGACACGGCATGAAATCACTGTCTCTGACTTATCTCTGGACCAAAAAATTGACGTTTGTTTGTTTGTTTGAATGGTGTTTAACGCCACTTTCAGCATTTTTTCAAGTATCTCATGGCGTAAATTGTATTGGAGGAGGATGTTTGAGTACCTAACCATTGGTAGGAAAACTCAATCCTTGTCAACTAAAATAGTAAGCCGGATTTTACTGGCATAATTATCTGAAGTTAGTTTTGTGATTTGTAGGATAAACGCAAAAAAATAAGAAAAAGCGAGGATACGATTATTCGTTCTACTAAAATAGCATTTGAACACTCCCCACATTGAAAGTCTAATCTTCAACCTCAGTGTTCCAGAAAATTTACAGGTGTGACATTAGTACCATCCCCAATAGGGACAACAGTTTCTGACTTGCTTTTCCCTGTATGGCAATAATGAAATAAAATGATCTATAGTATAATTGTATACAATTACAAGGATTTTTTTAATGTATATCGCCAAACAGCAATTTTTCAGTTTTACCATGGCGTCCAGTTTAAAGTGGGGTAGGAAGCTGTAGTACCTGGAGAAAAACCAGACATTAGGTAGAAAAACTAGCAATTCTTGTCAATTAAGACGAGTCGAGCGCACCCTGCCACCAGTGAGACTTGAACCCACAATATTATGGTTGACAGACCATGTGATCAATAGTAGATTAACTACCTTAACCACTCTGAGGCATGGATGGTTGAACTCGTTTTATTTGCAAAAGATTTTTTTTTAGAAAATTATGGATTTTATGCCCCGGCGACGATAAGTATACAAGGGGCATATTAATTTACCCCTGTTTTTAAATATCTTAACACATTACCTGGGCTAGTTTCATCGTGTTTTACGTATACGTAACTTTAAAAGTTAATAATTGAATATTTATGTATCTCGTTGCCTCAAAAAAAGAGGGGGTGGTGCACATAACATAAAAATTGCAGATGAATTATTCAACAATCGTGCATCAAAGTAAGTTAAAAACATACACTATGTAGAAAACTTCCCTATGATCAATATTGAAGGGATATCGCTCGCCTGATAGTTCACACATATTTGCATATTATTTATTTATTTACCAATTTATTTCATAGATAAACTCCTACACAGTTTTAAAACATTACAGGTAAGCGTCCGGTTGCAAAGACTTTCTTATGTGTACTACGTCACCAGTTCTCGCTAATGTATATGTAATTAGCTATGCAGGGCGATTCTCAATCTCCACGCAAAGGATTCTGGGCATCCTACGTCAACCACAATCACCTCTGCCATACTATTGGTTGACATTGTGAGAGATATCTGTCATGGCGGATAAGCTTCGCCTACAAACGCAGTAATTTCAATGTAAAAATGTATCAAAAGTGTTTTAAAATACTATATAAATATAAATAAGATCTCATGAATTATTTTACAAACATCGTTCTTTGTTTACCAACGACACGGGCAGACGACAAATGTAGTCCCGCAGTAAATGGAGGATGACGTGTGGCAGAGGTTATATCTGGGAACCAGGTATGTTCTCTGTGCCGGAGAGTGGGCGATTCTGACAATAAAATACCACAAGTTTAGCTTTCTAAAATGCTAACCGTCTCTTAGCTGCATTACCCATTTAAAGGGTTTCATTAAAGTATCTGTTGTTTGTAATTTATATGTAGGATAGGTAATCATTGGGTTGTATCTTTAAATGACATCGTTTACGCTAAAATACTAACCAATAGTGCTTGAGAAAATTAGATACTTGTCGTCAATTCACACGTGTTTTTTTAAATAATTTAACAAAAATTGACTCTGAACAAGTGGTAAAAATATGTGTTGTTCCATTTGCATCAATATCAGAACGAAAATAAAGATATAGAAAATATCATATTTTTCCCCAAACAGGTTTAAAAAGTAGGGAGATTTTGGTACCATGTCTATCTTTTAATTTTTCACTCACCAATGCATTGAATAAAATAGAAGTCAATATGTGGAACGTAACATTACTACACCAAAATACTGATTACAACCCCGATAAAACTTGAAATTTCAGTACACATTCTAGTGCGATCCTGACGTAATCCAATGATATGACAAAAAAAGTTATAGATTTAGTGAACCGCCTAAGCAAGTAACAGATAGTCATTTACTCCGAAGATTGTTCGTCATTTCATTATGTATACCTTCTCCCATGACGGTAATATCATGTAATTAAAAATGTTATTCATATAAAATTTGTTTAAATTGGAGCATTGGTTTAGCAGATGGGACCTGTTTATTGTACTTTAAGTTAAAATAAAAATTGGATTACGGAAAGGTATCGTAATAAATGGTACTGTGTATTTTGGAGAATTAAAAATTACACATCTAAACGCGGAACCTGCTTATTTTTTCATTCCCGAGGAGCAAAGTGGTGTCCTAAAGGAAAATTGCCGACAAACAGAAAACATGTGCGAATCCGCGTTTATGACAAAATGAATTTTTGCATGACTATCGAGAATAGGTACTATCGAAAACATGTTTAGGCCCAATAAATCAATGGATCAAAGGGCGGAGAGTTCTGACTGCAACTGGCGAATACGTAGAATTATTTAAGGGTCGAAAATTAAGCATTTTGTAGCGTCTTCTATACGTTTACACAACATTAGGGCTCTTTGCGCGTATCATTGCGCTTTCCAAACATGTTACTCACTATGCCAAACTTGTATGTATGGGTCTCCCCTTTTCGCCACCGGTGAGCGCGCTGAGTATCTCTGTTTGAAATTAGATTATTTGTAAGTAACTTAAATATAAATGTATGTAGGGAATAATAAAATGAACATGTAGAGACTGAACACCAGAGGAAATCAAGGCGAAATGGGATAGCAGAGCAGAACCAAATATCTAGCTAGCTTTATGTCTCTCGGACTGAGCCAATAACATTCCAAGTAACATATAAAAATAACTTTTATTATACTATGTAATGACTAATACACACAACATGTAATTTTCTCGGAAAAATAGAATTTACGAGAAATCAATAAATAGGCCATAAGGCAGGAACTGGACTTCAATTACAAACGTGTAATATGGAGTAGGCATTGCCAACATGCGAGCACTAACAATATAGTCCTTTATTATTTATATATAATGTGCATTTCATATTGACGTTACTTCTGAACACCCTAAAAGTGTCTCTACATTCCAGTGGTCACTTGACGTCTTTTTTTGTAATGGTGACGTCACCTGAAAAGTCTTATGATTGTCAGTTTTTAAAGATCGATTTAGAGATTGAAAAAAAATAGTATGAAATTTTTGTTGTTATTTTTAAATATAACATTTATTTTTTATCGATGTCAACTTTATTTTTAAGTCATTCTTTTAAATTAATTTTAGTGACCTTATTCAGTCACTTCATACATTTTTTGACGATATCAACTTCCGGACGAAAAAAAAGAATCAATATCAGCATTAAGCAGATTTTGATCACGTGACACGTAATTGTCATAGAACTCACCGCTCTTCGCGGACAGCTTCGCTTCCCGCTGAGAGCTGTGCTGTGGGATTTTTTATCAATGACTTCAAAGCTTAACCTCCTAAATGCTCTTACCACAATTCCCCATTCATATACAGTAACGTGATAACTGGAACTCTTGTTGACAATGAAAGCCTCCATAACATTTTGTCCAAAGAACTGAATTACCGTGAACCTAAATCTATCAACTGAAATCACAAGTACTTAAAATTATTGATGGATTTAATAGAGGACTATTCCAGAAAATGGGAAAACACAATAAGAACATAAGGTTGATACCTTTTCCGTGTGGGTAAAAGCCTTGCAAGTCCGTGTGGACAGCGTTTCATAGCAGGACCGTTTAAAAGTACAACAGAACCAGTTTTAAAACTCCTTACCACTATTTTAAAAGCAGAAAAAACGGGGCTTTAAAAGACAGTAACACAACAACTTCAGGATTGGCTTAAATGAAATGTTGATACTAAAAGCTAAAAATACCTGATAGACATCTTAAGGTCCCGATCTCTTCCTAAATGTTACAGGATTAAAATCGTTGCTTCGCGGCCATTCCCATATGCAGTTTACAACCATGCTTAAAGGTCTTATTAAACGCTGCTTTATTCAAGAAAAACGGAACTAGACGATTTAAATGCCTAGTAATTAGCCTTTAAAAATGTATTTCAGCATCAATGATTCTAAATCAAATTATAAATATACTTAAGACGAAATCTGTCAAATGTTACATTTTCTGATCAACATAATTATCATGTTTGGAGAACATTCTCAACAGACAGTTAGTATTCCAATTGGTAATAGTGCCCAGCACCTCGCTGAACCAGAACATTTAATTAACTTTACACTATATTGTTTTGTCGATGAACAATGCTAAATCGGTGACCGTTTGCACTCAATCTATCCAAGCGAGCTTGAAATTAAGAAACCACCAATACACTTAGGTCGGCCTCTTACCAAGACCTACTTCTAAAAATAGACACTGGTTTACTACAAATTAGACAGTACCGCAAACGTGATGACTTCACCTTTATAATTCTCAACATACCGTTCATCGATAGCAACATTCTAGCAGCTCCGCCGTATATTGTGTACATTTACCAACTTATACGTTATGATAGATCCTGCTGTCGGTATTCCGATTTTCTAGACCGATCACTGCTAATAACTACTAAGCTACTCAAACGTTTACTCAGTAAGAATGGAGACGTTTTGTATACAAAGTGACGTTATGAACAGTACGTTACAGTTACAGTTCAATAAAGCGCATACCGCAATTGCGCCAAGTCCATGATACAAGGGTTTGTTGTACCTAGGTTAATTAATGTTATGATAAGAAGTTTAATGTTCAATACGATCATTTCAATGTCATAGATTACCTAGTTTTTTCTTAGACATGACAATTAGTAACTTGATGGTGTCTAATTAGAGGCTGAAACTTTTGGTTAGGAGCACTTGAGTGCAACCATGGTTTTATTGGTTTTTTTGTGTTTTTGGTTTAAGTTTTGTGTTTTATATGTTCGTCTAAATTTTGATTTGAAATTGTCCCTTGACTTTCGTCTCTTGTTGTTTGATCAGTTTCCTTGCCGGTTTTCTTACTTTAAAAACACAAGTCTTTACAATGTATGTGTTTTATATCACAAATTCAGGCAAGGTAACATATATCACTGATTACTCAGGTCTGTCTGATTAATTACTGAGCCTACCTATATCACTGATTACTCAGGTCTGTCTGATTAATTACTGAGCCTACCTATATTACTGATTACTCAGGTCTGTCTGATTAATTACTGAGCCTACCTATATCACTGATTACTCAGGTCTGTCTGATTAATTACTGAGCCTACCTATATCACTGATTACTCAGGTCTGTCTGATTAGTTACTGAGCCTACCTATATCACTGATTACTCAGGTCTGTCTGATTAGTTACTGAGCCTACCTATATCACTGATTACTCAGTTCTGTCTGATTAGTTACTGAGCCTAACTATATTACTGATTTCTCAGGTCTGCCTGACTAATTACTGAGCCTACCTATATCACTGATTACTCAGGTCTGTCTGATTAATTACTGAGCCTTAGTATATAACTGATTACTCAGGTCTGTCTGATTAATTACTTAGCCTACCTATATCACTGATTACTCAGGTCTGTCTGATTAGTTACTGAGCTTACCTATATCACTGATTACTCAGGTCTGTCTGATTAGTTACTGAGCCTGCCTATATCACTGATTACTCAGGTCTGTCTTATTAATTACTGAGCCTACCTATATAACTGATTACTAAGGTCTGCCCGATTAATTACTGAGTCTAAGTATATTACTGATTACTCAGGTCTGTCTAATTAGTTACTGAGCCTGCCTATATCACTGTTTACTCAGGTCTGTCCGATTAATTTCTGAGCCTACCTATATTACTGATTACTCAGGTCTGTCTAATTAGTTACTGAGCCTACCTATATCAATGATTACTCAGGTCTGTCTGATTAATTACTGAGCCTAACTATATAACTGATTACTCAGGTCTGTCTGATCTGATTAATTACTGAGCCTAAATATATCACTGATTACTCAGGTCTGCCTGAATAATTACTGAGTCTACCTATATCACTGATTACTCAGGTCTGTCTTCTTATTAATTACTTAGCCTACCTATATCACTGATTACTCAGTTCTGTCTGATTAGTTACTAAGCCTAACTATATTACTGATTACTCAGGTCTGTCTGATTAATTACTTAGCCTACCTATATCACTGATTACTCAGGTAGGTCTGATTAATTACTGAAACTACCTATATCACTGATTACTCAGTTCTGTCTGATTAGTTACTGAGCCTAACTATATTACTGATTACTCAGGTCTGTCTGATTAATTACTTAGCCTACCTATATCACTGATTACTTAGGTCTGTCTGATTAATTACTGAGCCTAACTATATTACTGATTTCTCAGGTCTGTCTGATTAATTACTTAGCCTACCTATATCACTGATTACTCAGGTCTGTCTGATTAATTACTGAGCCTACCTATATCACTGATTTCTCAGGTCTGTCTGATTAATTACTTAGCCTACCTATATCACTGATTACTCAGGTCTGTCTGATTAATTACTGAGCCTACCTATATCACTGATTACTCAGTTCTGTCTGATTAGTTACTGAGCCTAACTATATCACTGATTACTCAGGTCTGTCTGATTAATTACTTAGCCTACCTATATCACTGATTACTCAGGTCTGTCTGATTAATTACTGAGCCTACCTATATCACTGTTTACTCAGGTCTGTCCGATAATTTACTGAGCCTACCCATATCACTGATTACTCAGGTCTGTCTGATTAATTACTTAGCATACCTATATCACTGATTACTAAGGTCTGTCCGATAATTTACTGAGCCTACCTATGTCACTGATTACTCATGTCTGTCTGATTAATTACTTTACCAACCTATATCACTGATTACTCAGGTCTGTCGGATTAATTACTGAGTCTACCTATATCACTGATTACGCAGGTCTTTCTGATTAATTACTGAGCCTACCTATATCACTGTTTACTCAGGTCTGCCTGACTAATTACTGAGCCTACCTATATCACTTATTACTCAGGTCTGTCTGATTAATTACTGAGCCTAACTATATCACTGATTACTCAGGTCTGTCCGATTAGTTACTGAGCCTACCTATATCACTGATTACCCAGGTCTGTCTAATTAGTTACTGAGCCTACCTATATCACTGATTACCCAGGTCTGTCTAATTAGTTACTGAGCCTACTTATATCACTGATTACTCAGGTCTGCCCATATCACTGATTACGCAGGTCTGTCTTATTAATTACTGAGCCTACCTATATAACTGATTACTCAGGTCTGTCTGATTAGTTACTGAGCCTGCCTATATCACTGTTTACTCAGGTCTGTCCGATTAATTTCTGAGCCTACCTATATCACTGTTTACTCAGGTCTGTCCGATTAATTTCTGAGCCTACCTATATTACTGATTACTCAGGTCTGTCTAATTAGTTACTGAGCCTACCTATATCAATGATTACTCAGGTCTGTCTGATTAATTACTGAGCCTAACTATATAACTGATTACTCAGGTCTGCCTGAATAATTACTGAGTCTACCTATATCTCTGATGACTCAGGTCTTTCTAATTAGTTACTTAGCCTTCCTATATCACTGATTACTCAGGTCTGTCTGATTAATTACTTAGCCTACCTATATCACTGATTACTCAGTTCTGTCTGATTAGTTACTGAGCCTAACTATATTACTGATTACTCAGGTCTGTCTGATTAATTACTTCGCCTACCTATATCACTGATTACTCAGGTCTGTCTGATTAATTACTTCGCCTACCTATATCACTGATTACTCAGGTCTGTCTGATTAATTACTGAGCCTACCTATATCACTGATTACTCAGGTCTGTCTGATTAATTACTTAGCTTACCTATATCACTGATTACTCAGGTCTGTCTGATTAATTACTGAGCCTACCTATATCACTGTTTACTCAGGTCTGTCCGATAATTTACTGAGCCTACCCATATCACTGATTACTCAGGTCTGTCTGATTAATTACTTAGCATACCTATATTACTGATTACTAAGGTCTGTCCGATAATTTACTGAGCCTACCTAATGTCACTGATTACTCAGGTCTGTCTGATTAATTACTTTGCCAACCTATATCACTGATTACTCAAGTATGTCGGATTAATTACTGAGTCTACCTATATCACTGATTACGCAGGTCTTTCTGATCAATTACTGAGCCTACCTATATCACTGTTTACTCAGGTCTGCCTGACTAATTACTGAGCCTAACTATATCACTGATTACTCAGGTCTGTCTGATTAATTACTGAGCCTACCTATATCACTGATTACTCAGGTCTGTCCGATTAGTTACTGAGCCTACCTATATCACTGGTTACCCAGGTCTGTCTAATTAGTTACTGAGCCTACCTATATCACTGATTGCTCAGGTCTGTCCGATAATTTACTGAGCCTACCTAATGTCACTGATTACTAAGGTCTGTCTAATTAGTTACTGAGCCTACCTATATCACTGATTACTAAGGTCTGTCCGATAATTTACTGAGCCTACCTAATGTCACTGATTACTCAGGTCTGTCTGATTAATTACTTTGCCAACCTATATCACTGATTACTCAGGTCTGTCGGATTAATTACTGAGCCTAACTATATAACTGATTACTCAGGTCTGTCTAATCTGATTAATTACTGAGCCTAAATATATCACTGATTACTCAGGTCTACCTGAATAATTACTGAGTCTACCTATATCACTGATGACTCAGGTCTTTATAATTAGTTACTTAGCCTTCCTATATCACTGATTACTCAGGTCTGTCTGATTAATTACTTAGCCTACCTATATCACTGATTACTCAGGTCTGTCTGATTAGTTACTGAGCCTAACTATATTACTGATTTCTCAGGTCTGTCTGATTACTTACTTAGCCTACCTATATCACTGATTACTCAGGTCTGTCTGATTAATTACTGAGCCTACCTATATCACTGATTACTCAGTTCTGTCTGATTAGTTACTGAGCCTAACTATATTACTGATTTCTCAGGTCTGTCTGATTAATTACTTAGCCTACCTATATCACTGATTACTCAGGTCTGTCTGATTAATTACTGAGCCTACCTATATCACTGATTACTCAGTTCTGTCTGATTAGTTACTGAGCCTAACTATATCACTGATTACTCAGGTCTGTCTGATTAATTACTTAGCTTACCTATATCACTGATTACTCATGTCTGTCTGATTAATTACTGAGCCTACCTATATCACTGTTTACTCAGGTCTGTCCGATAATTTACTGAGCCTACCCATATCACTGATTACTTAGGTCTGTCCGATAATTTACTGAGCCTACCTATATCACTGATTACTCAGGTCTTTCTGATTAATTACTGAGCCTACCTATATCACTGATTACTCAGGTCTGTCCGATAATTTACTGAGCCTACCCATATCACTGATTACTTAGGTCTGTCTGATTAATTACTTAGCCTACCTATATCACTGATTACTTAAGTCTGTCTGATTAATTACTGAGTCTACCTATATCACTGATTACTTAAGTCTGTCTGATTAATTACTGAGCCTACCTATATTACTGTTTACTCAGGTCTGTCTGATTAATTACTTAGCCTACCTATATCACTGTTTACTTAGGTCTGTCTGATTAATTACTGAGCCTAACTATATCACTGATTACTCAGGTCTGTCTGATTAATTACTTCGCCTACCTATATCACTGATTACTCAGGTCTGTCCGATAATTTACTGAGCCTACCCATATCACTGATTACTCAGGTCTGTCTGATTAATTACTTAGCATACCTATATCACTGATTACTCAGGTCTGTCTGATTAATTACTGAGCCTACCTATATCACTGTTTACTCAGGTCTATCCGATAATTTACTGAGCCTACCCATATCACTGATTACTCAGGTCTGTCTGATTAATTACTTAGCATACCTATATCACTGATTACTAAGGTCTGTCCGATAATTTACTGAGCCTACCTAATGTCACTGATTACTCAGGTCTGTCCGATTAATTACTTTGCCAACCTATATCACTGATTACTCAGGTCTGTCGGATTAGTTACTGAGCCTAACTATATCACTGATTACTCAGGTCTGTCTGATTAATTACTTAGCCTACCTATATCACTGATTACGCAGGTCTTTCTGATTAATTACTGAGCCTACCTATATCACTGATTACTCAGGTCTGTCCGATAATTTACTGAGCCTACCTATATCACTGATTACTCAGGTCTGTCTAATTAGTTACTGAGCCTACCAATATCACTGATTACTCAGGTCTGTCTAATTAATTACTGAGTCTACCTATATCACTGATTACTTAGGTCTGTCTGATTAATTACTGAGCCTAATTATATCACTGATTACTCAGGGATGTCCGATTAATTACTGAACCTAACTATATCATTGATTACTCAGGTCTGCCTATATCACTGTTCACTCAGGTCTGTCCGATTAGTTACTGAGCCTCCCTTAATCACTGATTACTAAGGTCTGTCTTATTACTTACTGAGCCTGCTTATATCACTGATTACTCAGGTCTGTCTGATTAATTACTGAGCCTACCTATATCACTGATTACTCAGGTCTGTCTGATAAGTTACTGAGTCTGCCTATATCACTGATTACTCAGGTCTTTCTGATTAATTACTGAGCCTCCCTATATCACTGATTACTCAGGTCTGTCTAATTAGTTACTGAGCCTAACAATATTACTGATTTCTCAAGTCTGCCTGACTAATTACTGAGTCTACCTATATCACTGATTGCTCAGGTCTGTCTGATTAGTTACTAAGTCTACCAATATCACTGATTACTTAGGTCTGTCTGATTAATTACTGAGTCTACCTATATCACTGATTACTCAGGTCTGTCTGATTAATTACTGAGCCTACCTATATCACTGATTGCTCAGGTCTGTCTGATTAGTTACTAAGTCTACCAATATCACTGATTACTTAGGTCTGTCTGATTAATTACTGAGTCTACCTATATCACTGATTACTCAGGTCTGTCTGATTAATTACTGAGCCTAATTATATCACTGATTACTCAGGGATGTCCGATTAATTACTGAGCCTAACTATATCATTGATTACTCAGGTCTGTCTAATTAGTTACTGAGCCTACCTATATCACTGATTGCTCAGGTCTGTCTGATTAGTTACTGTCTACCAATATCACTGATTACTTAGGTCTGTCTGATTAATTACTGAGTCTACCTATATCACTGATTACTCAGGTCTGTCTGATTAATTACTGAGCCTACCTATATCACTGATTGCTCAGGTCTGTCTGATTAGTTACTAAGTCTACCAATATCACTGATTACTTATGTCTGTCTGATTAATTACTGAGTCTACCTATATCACTGATTACTCAGGTCTGTCTGATAAATTACTGAGCCTACCTATGTCACTGATTGCTCAGGTCTGTCTGATTAGTTACTAAGTCTACCAATATCACTGATTACTTAGGTCTGTCTGATTAATTACTGAGTCTACCTATATCACTGATTACTCAGGTCTGTCTGATTAATTACTGAGCCTACCTGTATCACTGATTGCTCAGGTCTGTCTGATTAGTTACTAAGTCTACCAATATCACTGATTACTTAGGTCTGTCTGATTAATTACTGAGCCTTATTATATCACTGATTACTCAGGGATGTCCGATTAATTACTGAGCCTAACTATATCATTGATTACTCAGGTCCTTCTGATTAGTTACTGAACCTACCTATATCACTGATTACTCAGGTCTGTCTGATTAGTTACTGTGCCTACCTATATCACTGATTACTCAGGTCTGTTTGATTAGTTACTTAGCCTACCAATATCACTGATTACTTAAGTCTGTCTGATTAATTACTGAGCCTAATTATATCACTGATTACTCAGGTCTGTCTGATTAATTACTGAGCCTAATTATATCACTGATTACTCAGGGATGTCCGATTAATTACTGAGCCTAACTATATCATTGATTACTCAGGTCCTTCTGATTAGTTACTGAACCTACCTATATTACTGATGTTACGACGGATGCCAAGGTCAGAAATTACCTCTTTATAAATTATCAGCCAACAAAAGACAAATAACAGTATTAACAATTTATTAAAAATAAAACAAGAATTAATTTTACAAGTTTAAAATATTACAAAAATACAGAGAATAAATTGTACTTATCTAATCTAAAAATAGTCACTTCTTTTATTCTGTTTCCAACGGTCTCCAAAAATAGAAGGGAATTTCCACAGGTTGAAATCACAAGTATACGTAGTTAGTTAATTGTCCGATTAAATCCCAACACTAAATAATGTCCAAATAGTAAGAAGATAATGTATGGCGTAACTTCAGTATATGAATGGATGATCAGAAGTAAATCATCACTTTTCAAGTCCTTGTATTTATATGCATCGCAGAAACTTCCGGAACATTCTCGAAAACAAACAAATTACATAAGCATAGAATATTCTAGATAATAAACAAATTACATAAACATGATTACAACATTGTATATTTGAGAGGACTAGAATCTTCCAGAAAAAGTAAACAATTTAAAAATAGATTTGAAGTTATTAATAGAATATTCTTTTCCACAATGTTAATTACAGATAAGCTATATACATTTAAATGATGTAATGAAATTACTTTCTCCTAACACTGATTACTCAGGTCTGTCTGATTAATTACTTCGCCTACCTATATCACTGATTACTCAGGTCTGTCTAATTAATTACTGAGCCTACCTATATCACTGATTACTCAGGTCTGTCTGATTAGTTACTAAGCCTACCTATATCACTGATTACTCAGTTCTGTCTGATTAGTTACTGAGCCTAACTATATTACTGATTACTCAGGTCTGTCTGATTAATTACTTAGCCTACCAATATCACTGATTACTTAGGTATGTCTGATTAATTACTTAGCCTACCTATATCACTGATTACTTAGGTCTCTCCGATTAGTTACTAAGCCTACAAATATCACCGTTTACTCAGGTCTGTCTAATTAGTTACTGAGCCTCCCTATATCACTGATTACTCAGGTCTGTCTGAATAATTACTGAGTCTACAAATATCACTGTTTACTCAGGTCTGTCCGATTAGTTACCGAGCATACCTTTATCACTGTTTACTCAGGTCTGCCTGATTAATTACTGAGCCTACCTATATCACTGATTACTCAGGTCTGTCTGATTAATTACTGAGCCTACCTATATCACTGATTACTTAGGTCTGTCTGATTAGTTACTGAGCCTACCTATATCACTGATTACTCTGGTCTGTCTAATTAGTTACTGAGCCTACCTATATCACTGATTACTCAGGTCTGTCTGATAATTTACTGAGCCTACCTATATCACTGATTACTCAGGTCTGTCTAATTAGTTACTGAGCCTACCTATATCACTGATTACTCAGGTCTGTCTGATAATTTACTGAGCCTACCTATATCACTGATTACTCAGGTCTGTCTGATTAGTTACTGAGCCTACCTATATCACTGATTACTCAGGTCTGTCTGATAATTTACTGAGCCTACCTATATCACTGATTACTCAGGTCTGTCTAATTAGTTACTGAGCCTACCTATATCACTGATTACTTAGGTCTGTCTGACTAATTACTGAGTCTACCTATATCACTGATTACTCGGGTATGTCTGATTAATTACTGAGCCTACCTATATCGCTAATTACGCAGGTCTGCCTGATTAATTACTGAGCCTACCTATATCACTGATTACTCAGGTCTGTCTGATTAATTACTGAGCCAACCTATATACTGATTACTCAGGTCTGTCCGATTAGTTACTTAATCAGGCAGACATGAGTTGTCAGTTATATAGGTAGGCTCAGTGACTAATCAGACTAGAGCGTACTATTTCTTCCAAAGTTTCAGTTGAACAATACGGAATTGTATCCGTACAAGTATTGTGCGATCTCCCTTAGTAATGATTTTTTTTAAATACAATGTTTAGATCTTTCTAATTAAGAAATGTACGATAACTTCGTCAAATTATGATAGCTTTAAATTTAAAAAAGTGTATTTAAATACGTTATTTGTAAGACAAAATCAAACACGTTTCTGAAAATTTTAACAACATATAAATTACTTAATACTGTAAAACATTAAACAGCGGATTATTATTGTGCTGTGAAGAACAATAAGTAAAAGTAATACCAAAGCAACAAACAACAACGAAACTGTAAAAAAAGGAAAGCCACAAATCAAAATCTGTGAAACCGGGATTTTTGAGAAACAGCCATCAAAAATAGACACAACTACAGCCGAAACAATGTTTTTTGGTCTATTAAACCTATCAGTTAAACCTCCCAGTTAAACATGGGGTGCACAGCAATTAAAACTCAAGGATAACAAAAATATTATTTTATATTTTCTGACAATTTATGAATATTGTTTTTATCTTGCAACCCTATAATACATTTTATACTAAAAAAACACACGAAAAAGTGCACTTGTAACCGATTTCTGACTTGAAATTTTCTGCACGTATGTTAGTGATAGCTCACGTTACAAACAAATATCGTTTTCGACAGCAAGTCGTGAACCAAAACATCATACTAAATGCCGTAAACAGCCAGGACATGTGTATCGGAAGACAAGTTCGGTACTGCCGAATAAAGCAAAACTTTATTCCGCTACTTATATTGATATTGATTATTATTTCCCATAATTCCCCTTGTAAAACAGGAAGTCTAATATTTTAACTCGGTGACGTAATATGTCAAGAATATAGCATTAACAATAATGTTGACTTTTTGAATTATTGTGAAAAGCATGAAACGAAATGCTTCTATATATTAGGTACCTTTCACATTTTTGTTGTAATATATTTAGGAAATTCAGGAATACACGATTGATTTACCATTACAAAATACATATATACCATATTTCTAGTACTTTTGTGTATTATCGTCAATCGTATGTCAATGTTAGGTTTGCTCAGCTTAAAATGTGTGAAAATACGGTATAAAAGTAAATATGTGGTTTTTTTTATAGTTTTAGCCGTTGGACTTTAGCCTCAATTGCAAAAATCACGACCATTCATTATTCTTACAAATAATATTTTTAATTTTCTTGCCAGCGATATATAATTTATCTATATGTTCTCTTGGCACAGTAAATACATCTGAACAGCTGCTATATAGCTTACTGCATGTCATTACCATGACTTGTAATTAACTGACCTTTACGTCGTGACGTAATCACTTTATTTATCATGAAAGTGTAACGGTAGAGCATGAAATAACATTATGTCACCTCCGGGGATCGAATCCGTGATATCAGTATTGCCAGCCAGCCCTCTAACCAAGTGAGCTAAAGAAGTACTCCGTTAACTGAGTCGATTTTGACTGGCTATATACCTACTACCTGCTACAACGCAGATAAGCCTCCTGTTACAAAAGCAAGATCAGTTCAGTATTTACAATATTTATTGCATGTTCATGTTTTCCTTTTGCTTTTGACCCTGAAAAATCGATTGAGAATGATGAAGTCGAAAAAATCTAATGTCCATACTCATTTTATATTCCGAATACAACAAAATAGCCTACAATGCAAGTATACCATGCAAACAACTTTAAGTTTAGTAATGTACTGTTCTTGTTTAATTATATGTTCTTATAAATAAATTTTGCGAAAATACTGACTTTTGATTGGCTGGAAAATATTTTTTATCAGAGGATGGAAAACAAATTTGATCGTCATGGAGACACGCGCCATTTGACGTCATATATTACTCCACGAGAAACTAACAGTTTTTGTATTGATCTCTTTTTTTAAAATGTCCAGATACAAAAATAAAATTGTTTAGTTTATTCTATTGTTTGAATTTATTTATAAGTATTAACTACAAATAAATATTTTCTCCATCGAGGGATAACAAAATTTCCGTTGTGCTCATTTAATATAATCCGCTACGCTACGCGGATTATACAATGTGCAAAAGGGAAATTTTGTTATCCCTCGATTTGTAGTTAATCCTTAAATAAATAAATTTTGCGGGATACTGACTTTTGATTGGCTGGAAAATATTTTCTATCAGAGGATGGAAAACAAATTTGATCGTCATGGAGACACGCGCCATTTGACGTCATATATTACTCCACGGGAAACTAACAGTTTTTGTGTTGATCTCTTTTTTCAAAAATGTCCAGTTACAAAAATAAAATTGTTGAGTTTATTCTATTGTTTGAATTTATTTATAAGTATTAACTACAAAAATATTTTCTCCATCGACATGATCGAGGGATAACAAAATTTCCGTTGTGCACATTTAATATAATCCGCGTATACAATGTGCAAAACGGAAATTTTGTTATCCCTTGATGGAGAAAATATTTTTTGTATTTTCCTTAAATATTAAACGTAAGTCATTTAATTTTCCTGTTTTGTCTTCATATTTGTTCCGGCAATATTTTCGTTTATTCAATAATATATAAAACATTTTGTATAAAAATAATGTGACTGAAAAATTTGAATAAAAAAGGATATTCACTAAAAATAAAATGGTTATTCACCGCGGGAAAATGCATGCGATTTATTCAATAATGCAACATTTTCCCGTGGTGAATAACCATTTTATTTTTAGTGAATATCCTTTTTTATTCAAATTTTTCAGTAAAAATCATAAATTTGATATTTGATTTTTGTTGCATTATTGAATAAAACAATTACTGTCTTTTGATTCGGTAAATGTGTGGAGTTATTGACTTTTGAAAAAACTCTTTGTTATTCACCTCGCCCGCTGGGCTCGGTGAATAACAGTTTTTTCAAAAGTCAATAACTCCACACATTTACCTCATCAAGAGACAGTAATTGTATAATATATTTCTATTTAGGATATATGGTTCCGTGAAATGTAAAAACATATTCTATAAAGTGTAGTGGTTGAAATTGTACTATATCAAATAATTTAGACTGGGCCATATAGTATTATATTGCTTTTAGTACAATAATTTATTAACACACATTTGTAATTAGATACACATTTCCTGTTCTTTGGAGTTGGATTTCGAATGGTTTCAAAACTTAAGTTAAATTTAGCCACATTATACAACATTCAAACTATAAGTAAAGCGTATAATTTGCATTTTATGATGTCTTTGTACCTTTTAAAACAAGAAGCCGCGTTTCTTTTTTGTTTTTGTTAAAGGTTTCTCCTTCCAAAAAACGTGTTTCCGTTTATTTTTAGCAAATTAAATGGTGTTTACCTTAAATTGTTTGTATTATTGTGCTTTTATATCATATTTGTTTTTAAACTGATGTTAAATTAAATGCGTAATAAGAAACATATTGCCTGTATGTATGTTAAATAGTACTGCATATTGTCTGGCAGTGTAGAGTATATACTATTTTTACTTGACTGTTAAAACCTTTCCAGCTTATGTTCATTGCTAAAATGGGATTTTAACGCCACTTTTAGCAATTTTTCAATTTTATGATCCAGTTGTTATTTAAGAAGAAGCCCTAAGTACCTTTTTTAAAACCCTTGACCTTCTGCAGGAAATCTGGTTATTTTTGTCAAGTAAGCACGACCTGTCTGCAGTATGCTTGCAAGCGAGTGATCAAGTAATGGACTATCTTATATCAAATTGTATAGTCTTATTTTCCTAAAATGAAGCTTACGGCAATCATAGGAGGAAAAAGAAGACTAAAGAACTTGGTAAGATAAACTAAGTTTATAAATAGCCCAAATAGTTTACAGTATACATAAAGCACGAAAAACTTGAAAATTGTTTGGCCCTTATTTATATATCGAACCGTTTTTTCGGGGGCCCCATACGGTATTAAATGCATTATGTATGCGTCTGTAGAATTATACACAGCCTAAGTACGCCAATCAGAATGAGCTTTAATATAAATATATCAATGAAATCAAATCAATTAATAGATATAAAATATATATCTATATATATATATATATATATATATACAAACGTCTAAGTATTGTGACAACCATATAATATATCTATCCAGCGGATTTCTGAAACATCAGAAATACAGGGTTAATATCAAATATTTATATATACGTCTACAAATTAAGCCCAACACTGTTTGAATTAGATTTTTAACACTGTCAAATTTTTGCTTTCCCTCAGCGGGATTCGAACTCACACCGTTGTGACACTGTGGCACCAATTCGCCTGCACTATGTCCAGCGGTCTAGACCCCTCGGCCAAATCCGCTATATACAAATATAGCTTCATTAACCGGGGTGAATCTTAGACATAGACATAGTACATGTGTACTAGCGTGTGACGATGTAATTTTCGTAACCATTACGTATTAATCTGACAGTAATCTAATTCAGCATTTTTGTATATATTATATAGGATGACAAAGTTACTTGTCATGCAGTCACAGTAAGTAAATTATATACAAACGTCTAAGTATTGTGACAACCATATAATATATCTATCCAGCGGATTTCTGAAACATCAGAAATACAGGGTTAATATCAAATATTTATATATACGTCTACAAATTAAGCCCAACACTGTTTGAATTAGATTTTTAACACTGTCAAATTTTTGCTTTCCCTCAGCGGGATTCGAACTCACACCGTTGTGACACTGTGGCACCAATTCGCCTGCACTATGTCCAGCGGTCTAGACCCCTCGGCCAAATCCGCTATATACAAATATAGCTTCATTAACCGGGGTGAATCTTAGACATAGACATAGTACATGTGTACTAGCGTGTGACGATGTAATTTTCGTAACCATTACGTATTAATCTGACAGTAATCTAATTCAGCATTTTTGTATATATTATATAGGATGACAAAGTTACTTGTCATGCAGTCACAGTAAGTAAATTATATACAAACGTCTAAGTATTGTGACAACCATATAATATATCTATCCAGCGGATTTCTGAAACATCAGAAATACAGGGTTAATATCAAATATTTATATATACGTCTACAAATTAAGCCCAACACTGTTTGAATTAGATTTTTAACACTGTCAAATTTTTGCTTTCCCTCAGCGGGATTCGAACTCACACCGTTGTGACACTGTGGCACCAATTCGCCTGCATCGTCACACGCTAGTACACATGTACTATGTCTATGTCTAAGATTCACCCCGGTTAATGAAGCTATATTTGTATATAGCGGATTTGGCCGAGGGGTCTAGACCGCTGGACATAGTGCAGGCGAATTGGTGCCACAGTGTCACAACGGTGTGAGTTCGAATCCCGCTGAGGGAAAGCAAAAATTTGACAGTGTTAAAAATCTAATTCAAACAGTGTTGGGCTTAATTTGTAGACGTATATATAAATATTTGATATTAACCCTGTATTTCTGATGTTTCAGAAATCCGCTGGATAGATATATTATATGGTTGTCACAATACTTAGACGTTTGTATATAATTTACTTACTGTGACTGCATGACAAGTAACTTTGTCATCCTATATAATATATACAAAAATGCTGAATTAGATTACTGTCAGATTAATACGTAATGGTTACGAAAATTACATCGTCACACGCTAGTACACATGTACTATGTCTATGTCTAAGATTCACCCCGGTTAATGAAGCTATATTTGTATATAGCGGATTTGGCCGAGGGGTCTAGACCGCTGGACATAGTGCAGGCGAATTGGTGCCACAGTGTCACAACGGTGTGAGTTCGAATCCCGCTGAGGGAAAGCAAAAATTTGACAGTGTTAAAAATCTAATTCAAACAGTGTTGGGCTTAATTTGTAGACGTATATATAAATATTTGATATTAACCCTGTATTTCTGATGTTTCAGAAATCCGCTGGATAGATATATTATATGGTTGTCACAATACTTAGACGTTTGTATATAATTTACTTACTGTGACTGCATGACAAGTAACTTTGTCATCCTATATAATATATACAAAAATGCTGAATTAGATTACTGTCAGATTAATACGTAATGGTTACGAAAATTACATCGTCACACGCTAGTACACATGTACTATGTCTATGTCTAAGATTCACCCCGGTTAATGAAGCTATATTTGTATATAGCGGATTTGGCCGAGGGGTCTAGACCGCTGGACATAGTGCAGGCGAATTGGTGCCACAGTGTCACAACGGTGTGAGTTCGAATCCCGCTGAGGGAAAGCAAAAATTTGACAGTGTTAAAAATCTAATTCAAACAGTGTTGGGCTTAATTTGTAGACGTATATATAAATATTTGATATTAACCCTGTATTTCTGATGTTTCAGAAATCCGCTGGATAGATATATTATATGGTTGTCACAATACTTAGACGTTTGTATATAATTTACTTACTGTGACTGCATGACAAGTAACTTTGTCATCCTATATAATATATACAAAAATGCTGAATTAGATTACTGTCAGATTAATACGTAATGGTTACGAAAATTACATCGTCACACGCTAGTACACATGTACTATGTCTATGTCTAAGATTCACCCCGGTTAATGAAGCTATATTTGTATATAGCGGATTTGGCCGAGGGGTCTAGACCGCTGGACATAGTGCAGGCGAATTGGTGCCACAGTGTCACAACGGTGTGAGTTCGAATCCCGCTGAGGGAAAGCAAAAATTTGACAGTGTTAAAAATCTAATTCAAACAGTGTTGGGCTTAATTTGTAGACGTATATATAAATATTTGATATTAACCCTGTATTTCTGATGTTTCAGAAATCCACTGGATAGATATATTATATGGTTGTCACAATACTTAGACGTTTGTATATAATTTACTTACTGTGACTGCATGACAAGTAACTTTGTCATCCTATATAATATATACAAAAATGCTGAATTAGATTACTGTCAGATTAATACGTAATGGTTACGAAAATTACATCGTCACACGCTAGTACACATGTACTATGTCTATGTCTAAGATTCACCCCGGTTAATGAAGCTATATTTGTATATAGCGGATTTGGCCGAGGGGTCTAGACCGCTGGACATAGTGCAGGCGAATTGGTGCCACAGTGTCACAACGGTGTGAGTTCGAATCCCGCTGAGGGAAAGCAAAAATTTGACAGTGTTAAAAATCTAATTCAAACAGTGTTGGGCTTAATTTGTAGACGTATATATATATATATATATATATATATAAGGGTACAACTGCTCCACTCCTTGTCGATTTGAGACTGCATTTCTTCAAGGTCTTATCAAAGTCAAATGCCCATCCATTTCCATAAACAAATTAACTTAAATAGCAATAATCAGAATGCAAGATGGGCTTTAATATATATATATATATTGTTTGTTCCTCTCTCTATATATATTTATCCCATTTTAAACAATAAACAACATATTTTATAAAGATTGTATTATTAAATATTTATAAGATTAATATAATCACTTGTAACTCTCTTTTTGAGTGGCTCTATTATATATGTCTCGCTGTCACTATCCCTGAGTAATAAATACACTTAAAACTTACAAAATTAATAAATACAATGGGATGCCCAATGTTCACCTTTGACCAATCGAAACTGACCAAGGTCAGTGTTGGTAAAACTTGAACAATGATTCGGCAATCTGTAAACTTAGTATATAGAAGATAACGAGTTTCTTTTTAAAGTTAAGAACGTACGTAATATATATGGTTTTCTCCTGCTTCCTCCCTAACAACAAATGGTCTCCATTAAGGCGCTGAAAAATTGCTGAAAGTGGCGTTAAACACCATTCAAACAAACAAAAAACACTTGCATTTGGACATGAATTAACCACATTTCCGATATAAATTCTTTTAGCTCACAGTTGATAGCTATAAGTGCTTACAGCCATCCGGAAACAACGTATGTGTTCCTGCCAGTAAAACAATTGAACTGAAGGCGTTTTTGTTGGGGATACAGTTCCATAGTTTTATTATAAACACAGCATTTCATTTTTATAATATCTTGCACGCAAAATTTTCAAAGCAATAGAAAAGTCTTTTGTGTGGTACAATTGCAAACTTTATTACTTTTTAAAAACAGTGGTAAATATCTGTCTGGCTCTATAGGAACAGACTAAAATTTCAAGAATATATTGAGCAAAGAATACAAATATTTATCGATGTCTTCGTTCCTGTTTTTGTTTCTGTGTCAGATCTGACAAAAGCCCTTCTATATGAAAACCCTTAAATAAAGAACTGGGAAGTTTTGCAAACTCTAAAAATAATTTGTGTTTAAAATGTGGGATTTCGTCGTATCGATTTGCCACTTCTAAAGCTTTAAGTAAAAGACAATACGACAAAAATGTTAAATCTGTGGCCCCAACGAAAAAATTCTCTTCAATAGTGTATTTGATGTCCTGTAGAGACTTGTCTCTCGCTGTCAGTTTCCCCCAATGATGATTACACATAAAGCTTAGAAAATGAATAAATACAATGGGAGGCCCAATGATACCCTGCTCAAAGTCAGTAACTCCAAGGTCAGTGTTAAAAAAAATAGAATGAGGCTCCGGCACTCTATATATTTGATATATACAAGATAATCGGTGTCGTTGACAAAAAGTACTTTTTCCGAATTTACATTCCCTTTCATCAAACACTATTGGCAAATGGTCATGAATAAACATCTTGTCCGGTGTACATTCCGTCAGCGCGAAGTTGATAACTAAAAGTGATTTACTATATTCTTTGTGCTGGTAGAAAAACATAGCCAACCACAGCCACCCGGAAACGACGTCTGTGTTCTTGCCAATTAAACAATAGAACTTCAGGCGTTTGTATTGCTGATATAATTTCTTATTTTTGTTATGAATACAGTATTTCATTTCTATAATAACTTGCACGCAAAATGTGCAAAGCCATAGCATGTAGAAATTCTTTTGTGTTGTACAACGGTCAACATGCTTAATTTTGTTTACAAATAGTGGTACATATCTGTCTGCTTCTATACCAACAGAGTGAAATTTCAAGAATATATTAAGCAAAGGATACACAGCTATATCAATATCATGGCTTCTGTTTCTATGGAGAATACTGTCATGTTTGGTCATTTGACATAGCGTGGATGACTGTGATATAAAGTGACTGCCATTTTCAAGTAATGTTCCCAAAAACGTTAGCAGAGTTTCTTGATTTTTTCCCACAATCTTTCCTTCAAACATATTATTTTGTGGTATGAAGTAATTTGGACAATTTTCAAGTCGCACCCAATAGATAAGTCTGTTGAGACACGATTTGAAGCAAGCATACAAGTTTTCCGGTGTCCACGAAGAAGGCTCGGATTCTTCTGAAATCCAAAATACGACTGTTTTCAGAAAATAAGAACACAACAGTCCTTTGATGGACGATGTTTTATTGATTATTTCGTTTAACACGATTTTAAGAGTTGCGTAACAAAGCAGCTGGGTATGATTAAATGAATGTATTAGCATCTTTTCCTGGACTGAGAAAGAGATTCTCCATTCAATGGGATTGCTTTCGGTTGCTCCAAATTTACTGCCAATAGGAACATAGAGCAATCCCTCCTCTGATATAGCTGTAAGCACGTTACTAGACGGCCATTTTGCACTACGCGGTCTGTACAACCACTTCATTGCAATTTGTGACCAGCTTTGACTTTTTAAGCAATATGCAAAATCAATAAGTTCATTGACAGGCGTTATACAAGGACCATGAATGTCCATGCTTTCTTCATATGGTCTTTGTCCGAATCTTATGATCACTTGTTTGAATTTTTCATTTGATAAAATTGGTCCGTATTCCGTGTATGTAAATATAGACGGATCGTTAATACCGGATATCCCTTTCAGCAGAACAAAACCCGGAGCAGCATTTTCACTATCAGTTATAAAGCCTATTAAACTTGTAACCTCCGATCTGTTGTGATATACCGGAAGTAAATCGCAGACTATCATTATATCTAAATCACTTCCGTTCATGTCAAGTCCTTCCGCTTTACTTCCACTGCTTATAAATGTTTCTAGCGGTTTGTGTTTAAATGCATCATCCATTGTTTTGAAGAAAAGTCGTCGTGTTTCAACAACTTTTTCAGATCCAACAGCATCACATAAAAACGAGAAAAGCTTTTTGGAAAATTCTTTGGTATTTATCGCATGACGATTAATGTCTGAAATCAAAACATAAATATAAATATTCAATTATGATACCTTGAATGACGATTGAGTTTTTGATCTTTGCTTCTAGAATTAATAAATCATAGCATTTATCGGTAAAAACTTCTTGATGTTAATTAATTGATTGATTGATTGATTTGAAGATGTCCAGCGAGCAGTATTTAAGTTATATTCACGACGAGAAAGAGTTAACAACCAATAAATCAATTCGTGGATGATTGATCAAACGGCAAACATTTTTAATACCACGGAAAAAGTATGTGGTATAGCTTCGGGTAGAAAATTTAGCCTTTGTCGTGTAACGACTACAACATGCCTACACTTATCGACATCTAAAAAAGGTGTTCTAGCGTGCAAGAAACGTGGCACTCTTCAAACACGTTATGCACTGCGGTTCGATGTCAGGCTTTCCGTATTATGACCTGACAACCCCAACGTAACGACATACCCTGTTCGCCACTTTGGTCCGCGTCGCTGGGCAGCTCTGCTAGTCCGAGCCTTTGGAATGAATCGAATGGCCAAAAGTAAGGCCTCTACTTCAAAACATGTTAAAGTAAATGAGATTCAGAAATTACATCTACATTCAGAACGAGAACAAGTTAACAAGCAATAAATCAACTGTGAAAATGTTTCAAATATATGTAGACCAGTAAAATGTATAAAACTAAATTAAAAGCATTGTAACTTATAACTTACTTTGGTCCATGGAAAGCCGCCCTTGTATGTTCAACAACCTCATCAAATAGTGTAATGAACACCTTTCACTGTCCTTGTTTATATATTCTTACCTGTATGACAAAAAGTTTCATACCATTCATGACATCCCAAACGAGCTGTAATGACGTATTTGTGAAAGTAAAACACAAAAGCCTTTATTTTATTGGTTTTGTAGAACTGGGAAATAGAAACTAATTATTTGCAGATTGTCATTCGCGTGTGTGTGATTAACTGTTTAAATGTTGTTTTAAAAAAAAACCAAACAATTATAATTGAACTTGATGATTTTGACATACATGGGTAAAACTGAAAGAACTAAACACTAAGCGATTTACACAAATGCATGGAAACTCATGAGTTTTTGTTACTGGTTTATACGATTAACAATTTATGAACGACTCTTAGGTGCTGACCAGGTTGAACCAAATTTTGAAAAGTTATGTTAAAAATGTAATTCAGCTGTATATAGAACATTTATGTGTAAGGTTCTTTATAGGATATATGTTAATTATTCAATAATAATCGACCAAGTTTACTCTAAAAAAACTTGGCTTCTTCCTTTGCCTCGATGGCCGAGTGGTTAAGGTCGCTAAAATTAATCACGTGGTCTGTCGACACTGAGGTTGCTGGTTTCTAGTCTCACTGCAGGCTCGACTCATCTTAATTGACAATGATTGCCAGTTTTTCATCCAAAGCAATCGCACAAAAACTAACCTAACCTAATAAGTCTATATTATAAACCTGAAGGAAAAATTAAATACACCGCCTAGACGTACCAGAAACAGTTTTATGTTTCTTACTTTGTCCATGTCCAGTATCATATGCAATATTTCAGCTATATTCTAACATACAATATTTTATCTTTGGTAGGTGTTAACTTTAGTAGTAGAAATTTAAATTGGATACAGAAAAATTTGATACAATCAATACAGACAAATTTATATTTCTATTTTAAGCAAGCTGGTTTTTATTTCCAGAGTACGTCCCTACAAGATAACACAATATCTTACTTCCCTTTCAAGACGTTTGTTGTATTGCTTTTAACCATCTGAACCATAAACAATCTTGTTAGGTAGTCTATGCTTTTAAGTTCATTTATTTGCGTGTGCTTTTTGTGTGGAGGGCGAAAATGGGTCTATATCAGAAATTAGGACATAGAAGGTTTTTTAAGGTTAGGAACAGAGAAGGTTTTAAACATTGTGATTCCTCATTAGATATCTTCCCCTAAACGTACTGCACTTAACCTGCACAAACAAAGAAGGATTGTGAATAGAACTAATATGGCGTGTTCGGGAAGGCTTTAAATATGTATTGCCTTCTTTATCTCAAACTAGCTGCTGTAACATAAATTCAAGAAACTGCTCACATTGATATAGAACACGAGAGTATTTATCAACAAAGATGAAGTATATATGATTAACTTATTTTAGGCGAAAACGAGACCTTATTACGTGCAATTTTGGGTTGTACTTCTATCCGGAACAAATCGATGACGTTTGTAAAAATCAGTATACTTAAATGGATGTAGATGAAATACTGCTTCCTGGACGTTGAGTATTCAATCAATCAATCAATCAACAATCAATCAATCAATCATCGTCAATAGTTGCTAAATGAGTAGTAGTCATTATTATCCAGTAGACATTTTCCTCGCTAACGAAGAATTTGTATTGTAGGCTAATTCAGTAGTGAGACATGCATATGATGTGGTTTGTACTTTTCCTGTTCTCGGAATATACAATATTATTATATAGATAAAGATGAAATATCGAATTTTCCGAGTGACAGAAATCACGGTAAATCACATGTGAAAATTATCGTTTATTTTCACTCTCGGGTTTTTTCCCGCCAAAACGTCACAATGGTTTTGTACTATACAGATAGTCATCCGCCGTTCATAAAATTAAGGATTAAGCATGAAAATTTTACGAAAACAATTTTGCTGTATATAATAAATAGGATAATCAATTGGGCATCGTGAATATCCAAAATATGATCACTCGTGACGCATAAAGCATCAGATTAAACTCGTGCGCGGAACAAGTTCCGCGCACTCGTTTAATCAGATGTGTTATGCGGCACTCGTGATCATATTTTGGATATTCACTCCGCCCAATTAATTATCCTATAACTCAAGTGGCCATTGACCAGAATTAATCTAAGAATAAAATGTAATCAGTTATATAGGTAGGGTCGTTAATTAAGCAGACATACCCGAGTCATTTAATTTCCTGTCATATTAAATCTGTTGTTTCCTGCTGACTATGTTAGAATCAACAGTAATAATAACAAATAGCAAGAAAGCCGCAAGTCAATACTACGACTATGACTTGTGCCTACGGTGTGTTCTATTTCTTCCAAGGTTTCAGTTAACAATTAGGAGTTGTGTAGAAAATGCCCGTATAAGAATCGTATGATCTCCCTTCGTAATGGATTTTTCAATACAGTTTTTAAATCTTTCATATTAAGAAATGCAAGATAATGTAATAAAATTATGACAATTGTAAATTAAAAATTTAATGCAAAACACATTATTTAAAAAACAAAATTAAAAAAATCTCTGACAAAATTTAAAATAAATAATTATAAACAATACAAAACATCATTAAACATGCAGCGGATTATGATTTTGCTGTGAACCACAATAAATAAAAGTAATAACAAAACAACGAACACAAACGACACTGTTAAGAAAGACAATCCACAAATCTAAATCCAAGAAACCGGAATTTTCGAAAAACAACAATAAAAAAGAACACTACAGTCGAAAAATATTTTTTCTTTATTATCTATTTAAGCTACTATGTAAAACAGGGGTGCTTAACAATTAAAAAATGAAAATAAATTAGACTATATTTTCTAAGGCTACCGTCAAAATACTTTGTCAACTGTAACAGTTTTAAGGCACTTTTTGGATCTTTAGTTTTATTACATTTGCATGCGACAAGCATTTTTCTGACACTCGTATATTAGGCTCTGATCTTTATGTTGGACAGTTATAAAGTTTCAGCATGTGTAACAATATTATTTCACATAAAGCAAGAGTTATCGTCCTGTATATCCGGTATACATATACAGATTTTGAAAACTAATATAGAGGTTATTATCCTATTAGATGGCTGTGCAAATATAACCGAACGGGCGAGACATCAAATTTTTTATTGAAAAAATGTTTCTTTCACTTAAAATTTCATATATGTGGCATTACACATGTAATGCTTAATTACATCAAAATGGGGGAAAAGTATGGGTGTCCTCGAATTTTATGCGGGAATTTTTCTTTAAATTTAATGAATGTTTATTCTACTTTCATTTCAATATTGTGGTCACATTGTTCCACATTACACACTTTAGAAGTGCTTCCACTGTAACGACATTGACTGAAAAAATATTGTTGTTCTACAATTCCATACCTTTCAAAATATCCAACTATTAAGCAAAAGCACTTATAAGCTAAAAGCAGAAACAAATCAAAAATTGGGACTATTTTTTCATGCTGTCATATTTCGACATGCACCGGAAATTTATTTAATAAATAGGATAATGGTCCCTTTAAGCAAAGCCAACAGTTCCAGATTTGCACCAGAATTCGTTTTCCCTTTTTAATGATTCTGTATATATTATAAGCATGCAGTTTGAATATATTGCTATAAAAATAAAAATGATGACAGTTTCCATAGATGTGGTGAATCCTTGTATAGCAATTTTTAACTGAGGGACAGGTAATGCATTTTTTTTCTTCTGTTCAATAACTTTGGTACAACGGCCAAAATATCATCTGTTTATGGCAGTACAGGTAATAGTTACCAAATAAGCAGAAATACAATTGATAAAAGCAACATTTTATCAAGTGAGATTTCATTTTGAGTATGCAGGGTTGAAAACAGTCAATGCTTTTGCTATGATACTATGATGTAAAAATTAACATTTTATGTTAGAAAAGAAAAAAAACAAACTAAAAAAAAGTTATTCTTAGCTTTAATGAGTATGTAAATGAATTTATTAAGTAGAAATAAACCACAATTGATTTCAGGATTAGAACCAGAGGTCTCTTTTCTGTAGCTTAAACATTAATTAAACTATGCACAAGGTAGAAATATGACTAGTTATCAGAAAACTGATATACAATTTTAGACAAAAAGACTTATTGCCATCTTTTGCAGTCCTTTTTACATGCTAAGTCACTGAAAAGGTAAAACGTATAGCAATTGACTAGACAGTTTGGTTCTAAGTACCCAAAAGGATTTCGAGTAGACAACAATCGATTGTTCCTAAAGTACACTTCCGTTCTAACTGAGGCCAAATTTTGGTATGGAAAATTGCCCTTTCAGAATTTAAAAACTGCCATATTTCAAAACGCTTAATATCTCGAGGAAATAATTATTGATTTCAAAAAGTACCCTTATTGATCTATAAAAGAAGCATAAGCTGAACCATACGCGGTAAGCAGTTTTCATTTTTCACGCAAAAAACCCTCTTCAGAATACGTCAACACTTACTATAGATTCACAGACTTTACATTTAAACGTAGGCCGAATTTTACTGCCGTTATAATCCGAAGTTAGTTTTGTGATTTGTCGGATTAACGGCAGAATTCAGTCCTATTGCTCGTAATGTAGCAAATTAAAAATTCTAATTTCGGTCTATTTATACAAAATTCAAACATAATATTCATCTTCTTTACGTCATTAAAGCTTTAGACATTGTGAAACTAACGGGAAACGATCCTAATGGAAGAAATTTCTTTTTTCGTCGTCTTTGAAGATGCACATGGAAATTCTCTGTTGATCATTTTTCCGTATATGGATAATGTGACCTAACTTCTTTATAAACATGCTAATTTGCATACTATAACAACCATTCGTAGTAAGAATCCAGTAATTTACATTATGTATTACCCAAGATGCAACACGCCATTCAGTTTCGGGTTTCTCAATGTTTTTCATGTAGTAAACGTAATCAAAAAAGACACGAATGTCTTTTAATGCACAACGCACAGCGGGTTATTAAAAACGGCAATAACTGTCATCACGTATCAATAATGATCGGCCACGTCTGATTGTATATGCAACTTCTTTTGGACATCAAAGTGCCGGGAGTGATTCACTCCCGCTCTGCTACATTACGAGTAATCGGACTAAATTCGTACCCTCGCCAAAAAAAAGCGAGGCTACGATTATTCGTTCTAATTTAAACGGCACATTCAAAATGATGCCTACCCATGATAAATAATTACTTAGAGGCAAGAAAAATGAAAAAAACACTACATATTGATTAAAATACTGCTGTATAACCTTAATTTAAGAAACAAAATGAATACATTTAATCTTTAGTTACAATTTTCAAGGTATGATACATGTTTCTGTCTAGCGATAAGTTTTGGCACATGTAATCGGATCTTTGTTTACCCTTTTCAATAAATTTTCCGTCTGAAAGGGATTAAATGTATTTAAAACCAATAATACATTTTTATTTCTGGTCACCTTGGGTTTTACCTTACTGTACTATATAGAACTGTAAACAATGTGGGTTTTTTTGCAAAAATAATCATTGTTCATGACACCAAAGGTCAAAAGTCTTATTTGACTGCAGATACTGAAACCGACTATAACTTTAAAACCTAAAGCTATATACTGCAGCAAAGATGTTCTAAAGTTCATTCTCGTACCCTTTCATAATAAGTACCTTTTGTGAGGAGAGTTAGGGTTTATTAAGAAGTCTATGTCTCAAAGAATGATAACATATAGAACATATAGATGCATATGTATTTTATACCTTGTCGATTGTATACGAAAAATATGAATATTTTATACACATATTTCAGACAGATTGACGCTTGACTATATAGACTTTAGCAAAAGCCGACAGGTAACACCCAATATCCGTTACTGAGACACAATGAAGCAGGAAAGCGAAACAATATTCAGATACTACATTTGGCAAAATTAAAAAAAACACGGAAGATTGTTTTTAATAAAATATGACAATTTTATATCAATAATAAGGAAACTTTTGATGTATATGCAATAGAATTTCTTGGTTATACTCGTACTGTTAACTGCTAAGAGTATACTGTCACCTACTACCTACTGTTGCTGCCAACATGTACGACAGTTCACTTATCCTCTAATACTTCCTGTTTACACCATACATGCAGGAATGGTCACTTATCCTTTTATACTTCCTGTTTACACCATACATGCCCGAATGCTCAATTATCCTCTTATACTTCCTGTTTACACCATACATGCACGAATGCTCACTTATCCTCTTATACTTCCTGTTTACACCATACATGCACGAATGCTCACTTTTCCTCTTAATACTTCCTGTTTACACCATACATGCACGAATGTTCACTTATCCTCTTATACTTCCTGTTTACACCATACATGCAGGAATGCTCACATATCCTCTTATACTTCCTATTTACACCGTACATGCACGAATGCTCACTTATTCTCTTATACTTCCTGTTTACGGCCTACATGTACGACTGTTCACTTATCCTCTAATACTTTCTGTTTATAGCATACATGCACGAATGCTCACTTATCCTCTTATATTTCCTGTTTACAGCCTACATGTACGACTGTTCACTTATCCTCTTATACTTCCTGTTTACAGCCTACATGTACGACTGTTCACTTATCCTCTAATACTTCCTGTTTACAGCCTACATGTACGACTGTTCACTTATCCTCGAATACTTCCTGTTTACATCCTACATGTACGACTGTTCACTTATCCTCTTATACGTCCTGTTTACAACCTACATGCACGAATGCTCACTTATCCTCTTATACTTCCTGTTTACTGCCTACATGTACGATTGTTCACTTATCCTCTTAAACTTCCTATTTACACCATACATGCACGAATGCTCACTTATCCTCTTATACTTCCTGTTTACTGCCTACATGTACGACTGTTCACTTATCCTCTAATACTTCCTGTTTACACCATACATGCACAAATGCTCACTTATCCTCTTATACTTCCTGTTTACACCATACATGCACGAATGCTCACTTATCCTCTAATACCTCCTGTTTACACCATACATGCACGAATACTCACTTATCCTCTTATACTTCCTGTTTACTGCCTACATGTACGACTGTTCACTTATCCTCTAATACTTCCTGTTTACACCATACATGTACGACTGTTCACTTATCCTCTAATACTTCCTGTTTACACCATACATGCACAAATGCTCACTTATCCTCTTATACTTCCTATTTACACCATACATGCACGAATGCTCACTTATCCTCTTGTACTTCCTGTTTACTGCCTACATGTACGACTGTTCACTTATCCTCTTATACCTCCTATTTACACCATACATGCACGAATGCTCACTTATCCTCTTGTACTTCCTGTTTACTGCCTACATGTACGACTGTTCACTTATCCTCTAATACTTCCTGTTTACAGCCTACATGTACGAATGTTCACTTATCCTCTAATACTTCCTGTTTACACCATACATGCACGACTGTTCACTTATCCTCTAATACGTCCTGTTTACACCATACATGCACGACTGTTCACTTATCCTCTAATACGTCCTGTTTACACCATACATGCACGAATGCTCACTTATCCTCTAATACGTCCTGTTTACAGCCTACATGTGTACGAGGATTATACCTCGTCATACAACATGTTTACAGTCTACATGTACGACTCTTCACTTATCCTTTTATACTTCCTGTTTACATCATACATGCACGAATGCTCACTTATCCTCTAATACTTCCTGTTTACACCATACATGTACGACTGTTCACTTATCCTCTAATACGTCCTTTTTATTGCCTACATGTACGAATGTTCACTTATCCTCTAATACTTCCTGTTTACACCATACATGCACGACTGTTCACTTATCCTCTAATACGTCCTGTTTACAGCCTACATGTGTACGAGGATTATACCTCGTCATACAACGATTTACTACAGAGAGTTGGAATGCCTTCTCTACAAATCCGTCGACTTCGAACCATGGCGCTGGAAACGTTCAAAATCATTAATAACATTGCTCCATCATGTCTTAATAATCTTGTCAGTAAAAAACGACTAAATTACTCTTTTAGGTATAGCAACATTTTGGATGTTCCACGGGTAAGAACTTCTTCTTATGGCAAAAATTCATTTCGCTATGTAGCTCCAGCTTTATGGAATAGCCTACCTGAACATTTCAGGACTGAGATCAGCTTTTCATCATTTAAAAGCTTGATTCAGTCCTGGAATGGGACAGAATGTAAATGTAGTGCATGCCAGTAGATATCAAATTTCTGTTGTTTTCTTTTTTTTAAACTATTATTTATTTGTAATTTTGGCTTATACTTTTAGTTGATTTTAAATACTGCTAACTGATTAGATATTTTTAACTTAGCTGCTAATTTTAATTAACTATTGGTGTTTACCTCTGATCAATTACATAATGCCTGTAACATTGCTTTTCATGTTTTTTATGATTTTATATCTTGTGCTTTAGATGTGTCTCTTTTAATTTTTTTTTTCTTTTTAAATTCTTTTGTCCTCGCTTTCTTGTTATTGCTTTCCGTGCCAGTGCTTTTATGTAACGGCCTTTTATGCTTCTTATTTATTGCTATGCACGTCATCGTTTAAGTGTACTGTATATATCATGTATTGTTATGTTTGTACTGTGTATATTCGGTGAAAAGCTCATCAGAGCTTATGTTTATTTGTTATTTCCATGCCGAATTCAAATAAAGTTGTCTATGTCTATGTCTATGTCTATGTCTAATATGGCGTGTTCTGGAACCCCTTTAATATATATTGCCTTCTTTATCTCAAACTAGCTGCTGTAAATTAAATTCAAGAAACTCGTAACATTGATATAGAACACGTGTAATTATCAACAAAGATAAAGTATCTATTGGAGACGCGGAAGAGACTTTTTTGTAACCTTGGCTTGGCTTGTAAGTCTATGACAGTCTATCCCGAAGAAATAGATGACATTTCTTAAAAAACATTCTAATATGGCGTCCTGCTTTAGCTATGTAAACAATGCCGTGTCAAAATTCCAATAAGTTTAGTTTGCACATGCGTAAGCTGCGTGTTTTGTGTAATTTACAAATGATGTTTGTTATGTTTTATCCATAATTATCGCTATTGTTAATAATTTAGTTATTTTTAGTCTGAATTCGGAGATTTATATGATTTAAACTACTCCCGATACATTTTTTTTTATTCTACATTCTAATATGATGTCCTTCAAACGCTTTGGAAACACACCTCTATTTAAATATTCAACAAAATACGGCCGTTCCAGCCATTTCAAAAACCCCCGTGTGTTGATGTTTTTGCTTTAAAATTTATTATATTTTGTACCTTTGTAAGAAAATCCAATAAATAACATGTTTTCACGATAACAAGTCCATTTTCTATTCTATGCCTTTATTTTTTACATGTTACAAGTCTTCCTTGACTTTAGTTACGTTGTGTTTTCAAGGGACGTTGCGTTGTTTACAATGACGTTCAATGCAAACCGCGAGACTTTTTCCCGCCCCCACCACAAACGAATTTACCGTTACGTATCAAAATGAAAACGCAACCGAATTTCAAAATGTTGATAAAATTTGCACCATTGTGGATCTAAAACAGAAGCATAAGATCGACCAAATGCGGTAAGCAGTTTTCATTTCTCTCGCAAACACAGCAACACATGAACAGTCCCAGATACGCTTGACTTGCTTTAACATACTGTTTTGGGATACATCTTATTAGTTTAAGAAAATATTATTACCATTGAAAGCGTCCTCTTAGAGCCGCTTCGTAATTTAAAAACATTCGTTAGACATATTAGAATCGAAAAAGATTATTGCGAGCGGGCTTTATGCGAATTAGAACATGGTTAGACCTTATATTTGTCATTTATTGCATAGACTGATACAGACATTTATTGCATAGACTGATACAGAAATGTATTGCATAGACTGATACAGACATTTATTGCATATACTGCTACAGAACAAATGCGAAGATTCAAAATTTGAATCAAAATAACACTTTTGCAAAAAGCATAAACATATATATATATTTGAATCTACATGTATACCGTATTAATAATTTAATAATTTATACAATGTACGACGTAAACATAATACAAAAACAACTAATATAAATTACGCTTGTGTCTAACATACTGGATTTTAAAAATTCTTTTTTTTTACCTTGGTTAAAAAGTACATCTTGTTTTAAATAAAACATTCGATTGCAACGTCCAATCTAACGTCAAGTTTCTGCTAAAATTTCATAAGTTCAATACACGATTCGCCATTTCCTTTTTAAAAATCTAAAAGATATTTCACATTCCTCGTGATATTATTAAACAATTCAATATTTATTCTAAAGGTCAATAATATTTTAACATATTTACCATACTACATGTAGACTTACACCAATATCATAAATGGCATAATGGCAATGTTTGAAATTTGAGCAAGTCGTATCACTCTGTAAAAAATCCTTAATTTTGCAAGACTTTTATTAGTTATATGTTTTAATCTACAAAAAATTAACTAAAAGACATTTTAATTCAATCAACTGCTTGGTTTTTAAACAAAATTTCAAATGTAAAATAAATTAAGAAATAATTATCTATGAAACATTATTTTTTTATTATTTAAATTTGTCATTCTTTATAAACAACAAATTATACTGAAGGCTTGAAGAAAGTTCACTAAAAATGTGTTTTAGTGAAGAGATAATGAACCTCCAATAGTTCTTAAAAGTTGTGACATTGAATGGAGACAATTGTTGACGTCAATCTTTGATTTTACTCTCACAAATACTTGTTTTACTTGACCCTTTCACACATCAAAATGATAAATAAATTCGCGCGACAGTAAAATCAACCTTTGACGTCGGGACCTGTCAAAAAATAGTTACCCCTTATTTAAAGTATGCAAAACATTTACTTGAAATTTAGATAAGTACAATACTTCGTAATCTGAACACTAATTAATGTTTTTATTTTTTATCAACAAAAGTGCTCAACAATATGTATAACATGCTATAAAATACATTAATATCCCCCATTGAGTCGTAGATGTGTTATAACTAAAGGAAAATACCCATACTGCAGCAACTTCCATGGAAAATACCCATACTGCAGCAACTTCCAAGGAAAATACCCATACTGCAGCAACTTCCATGAAAAATACCCATACTGCAGCAACTTCCAAGGAAAATACCCATACTGCAGCAACTTCCATGAAAAATACCCATACTGCAGCAACTTCCATGGAAAATGCCCATACTGCAGCAACTTCTAAGGAAAATACCCATACTGCAGCAACTTCCAAGGAAAATACCCATACTGCAGCAACTTCCAAGGAAAATACCCATACTGCAGCAACTTCCATGAAAAATACCCATACTGCAGCAACTTCCAAGGAAAATACCCATACTGCAGCAACTTCAATGTTTTCTTGCTACATTATAATAGGTTTTGTGAAGGGGATTGCATGCGATTATTGACATTTAAATGTTTACAATAATACTCTGACCGAGTAAAAAAATCATTGGAATTAGTTCGAATTCAAAATTATTTCTATATTTCAGTCAAGTATAATCAAGCTATTGTTTTTTTTTCTTATCTTCCAATCTCCTCTCAGCCGGGGCATTAAGTTGAATGTATCCCTCGTTAAACTTACGGCAAAAAACCATAAATTAAAGTCCGTACTAATTTTACCGATACAGTTGTTTTTGAAATAACAATTACAATGGCATAGATCGTTGGATGGTGATTTACACTCCTCAAACCTCTCTTTTTAAGGCCACACAATTACTGTAACGTAACACGTGCATTCAAGATCAAACATCGTCCATTTTACCTTTTTGGAGTGGTGTTAAACTTAATTGTTCGTACTGTTTAAATTATTAGTAAAATCTAAAATAAAATAGTTATCAGATTGAACGTTCAATAAATAATGTAATTATTTTGTTAGACTCGTCGAAAACTGGTACTCGCGAATACAAGTAACTTCAAATTTTAATCTAAAAAGTTACCGAAAACTGGGCTCTGTCGCCATGAAGGTATAGCATAGTTGTGCAAGGTCGTATATTTATCAAATGTGTTAAGTCCTAATATGTCATAAACCTCTTTACAGCTGTTATCGTAAGATTTAACAACATTCAGGTTGATGTATTTTCTCCACAGTGATGCAGTGGTCTTTGAATTCCTTCTCACAGTGTCATAATAGCCGTTGCTATAGCCTGCTCTGGTATGATTGACTAACCATGAGTCGAAATTTGCAGGCTCAGTCAACCCAAGAAAACGAAATATACTCCTAGAAGCCTTTAGTGGTTCCTCGGCTACCTGCTCGTACAAAAGCGTCTTTATTCTACCTGGGTACATCTCGTGCAACCGGAAACCAGTCTTTAGGTCTGAATGTAAAGTATCACAGTTACTTTTTGTTATGGCACTTAGATTATTCTGGTCCCGTAAAAAATAACCATTTCTGCGTGATTGGTACGAACCTCTTGGATCACGAATTAAATGGATGACTTTTAGACTTGGGAATTCTTCCATTAATCTCTCTGCCACATCCATGTTCATACGAATCGTTTTTATCATTCTGATGGATTTCTTACACTTTTCCTGAAATTCCAACAAGCATTTATATTGTGTGTTATAATGCCGGCATTTGTCAAAATGCAGCATGGTACTACTTTTGTTAGAAAAACGGAAGTAGGTAATTGGAACACGAAATAAGTCACAATTGTAAAACTTGGCAAGATCATTCAAAACATGGTCTATATTTTCTTGTCGTCCTTTTTGCTTCCTATAATTATAAATAAACATACATTATGGTAATTTATAGATGAAATACTACACAAATTGACTTATCAGTATTTTGTACGCTTTTCCTTTGATTTCATGGATACTTTTTAATCACTCGAACATGACAAGATATTCAAAAATTTACCTCGACACATCTAACGCTTAACCTTCCTTTCGTCCAATCGCTTTCAAGAATGAAAATGCCGTCATGCACCATTCATTTTAGAGCCGCTGTACTACTCCTGTACGCGACAATAATTGATCCATTAAATAACTAATTTGATTTAAAACGAAATAAGTTCTGAATTTGAACTGAACTACCGATAAACAGAGTAAAAGTTATTTTCTATTTTGAGGCTGTCGTTATCACGTAGAATATCTACACTCGCCGTGATGCGCTTGTCTAGATATTCCTCAGGATATTGTAAGTCTCAAAAAAAAGTAACTCTTATTCTCTATTTAAAGGTAATTTGTACGCGTTTCTTTGATTTTGTTTACTGATATTTTTTCAATCATTCTTACATGACAAGATGTCATATATCGTGACCGTCAAGTAACGAATGAAAATTATATCATGCATTTTGAAGGAAAGAGCCGCAATTACCTCTAGTTTACGCGTCAAAAAAAGAAGCATAGCTAAATCACTTGGAAAGATGGGGCTACTTATACTAGTACACTTATAAAGGTCTTTTTTAGATTCCTGTTAGGAGTTAATTTTATTTTTCTTCCTCTGTTGTTTTGGACTTGATGACATATCTTGCTGAGCCATTGTTTACGTGTAATAAACTATTTCTGTGGTCCTGAGTAAAACAATATATGGTTTTATAATGGTTACCTTGTTGCTATGGTATGACCTTGACCCGGGACCTTTAAATTGGGCTTAAATTGAAGGTCTTAACTTGGTGATCATTTTGAACATATTTGATTACTGTATTATCTCTAACCCTTTTCAAGTTATAAGCAAAAAACCAATTAACCGAAATGAGTCAAGGGCTGTAACTCAAAAAACGGTTCATCGCACAGTTTAAGACCAAATAAACCAAAACGACGGTCTTGATGAGAGGAGTATTATTGCCATTATTGTTTTCTTCTATAATTTATAGTTCTTGAGTTGTAATGATAACAAGAGTAAAGTAGGCCTAAGGTCGAGGTTACTTCTGCACTTTAACTTGTAGATTTTCTTAAAGGACACGTCATAGGGCGATAAATGGGGGAGACCCTAGGGGTTTCCGACTTACAGTTTGTGACAAGAGTTGAAAGCGGAGTCCTTGAAACATTCAACGGATATCGATTGCTTCCGTAAGTCAAAATAATTTTTAACCAAATTATGTCATAAAGTTGTCTCAAAAGTTCCCTATTATTTCTCAATTTCTCACTTATAGGTGTTTGGGCAGAAAAGGTAAAAAAAAGTGATTCGATTTCAGAGGATAAATTCCGAATTGACTTTCAGTTCAAAAGGAAAATAATCGAAACAAAAGCAACAAGTACTATCTTTAAAAAAGATATTCGACGCATATAACTCTTAGAGATGTATGTAAGGTAGAACGGAAACTTCACAAACATAAAAAAAACTTGTAAAAAAATTATCAAACGAAAGAGAGAGACAAGAAACATTAACGTTTTCTTTCATTGATGTGTGTGGGGGAGATAAATAATTAACGTGTTGCGAACTGTATCCAATCAAAATAAGGCTTTAATATAAGAAGGTTGCTACATTCATGGATTTTAAAAACAATGTCATTAAATCATAGTGTATTATCAAAAAGAGACATTGCAATTAGAGCTCCATCTCCTGTCTGCGCGTGAATGACGACGGGCGCAAAGAAAGAAGATAGGCATTAATGGCTTTAAAAATCATATAGTTAACAATAAACATATTTAAATATCCCCAATGAAAAGCTATTTCAGAAGTAGACCAACATGGTAAATAAAAAACAAACAAACCTTTCTATGTATATGTCGGAGTTGTAGGTTTTTTCTTGTGATGTATCGTATATATTAACTAGAAAACAATTTAGTTAACATTTTAAAATTTCAAAACAGCACCTATTTATTAAAATAAATTTCGATATGTACTTTGAAATTCATGCATCAAGTAAATTAAGTATTCATTCACATGTATTCATTACAGTTTGCTATAAAAATTGACAATCTTTCAAAATAGGAACTTTTAAGTAAAATATATTAACATGAACACAAAATGTCAATTCAATGCTTATTGAAATCGGTAATGTGTATGCTATCCCAAAAATGGAGCGGGGGGGGGGGTGAGATAAACCGTTTGGTCCAAATAAATAATTGCAACGAAACAATCAGTGAATTTTACTCTAAATTATATGAGTAAAGTGTATAGTACACAAAATGTGTTATCGAACCACCGTGTCTCATGCTAGTCACTTGGCGTTCTGACAATTACCAATGACCTACTTAACTTTGTGTAGGACCATTTGTATGACAATAATTTCAAGATAGTGAGAGAAAGTGCGTGTGTCAGGAGGTCAAATGAAGAAAATATGGTGTAAATACATCACCGGCATGAGGATTGTGTACAGATACGATGGTCAACAAAGCAAATACAATTCCATCCCATACGAAATGCGCAAAAGTTACGAAACATATGGTTTTATCATGTAATTATTGTTTATCAGTTCTGAATGGCATTTTTTTGGCATAAAAATAATTCTCTAAAGTAAAATTACGACTACCAATTGTTTAAAAACACCAGTCTGCTGGAATAATTGTCGGGAAATGCTTTTCAGAGTATACTATAGTAGGTTGTTCGAACGCTGAATTTTTTACTATTTTTGTCCAATCAGAATGCAGGCTTGTCTTCAATAACAGTACGTTACCGTGTGTTAGCGTCTTTTAGTTCAAAGGTCAAAATTCGAAAATATACCGACTGCGTCAGAATAAAACAATAAGGTCTTCCCACTGGAAATGGGAAAGACCTTAATAATTAGAGCCAAACAATAAGATCTTCCCGCTGGAAGTGGGAGAGACCTTAATACGAAATATAATTCTAAAATCGAATTACTTAAGTAACTTTTGATTTAAATACTGACAATATTTCGTGGAATATCTAAGCTCGCGCTGACACGCTAGATGATGCACACTTTATTGTCCGTTTAAAAAAATCTAAGCAAATTCTAGATGTTTTTGACATTTCAACTTGAAGTGGGAAAAAGGACTTATTCATAGATAAATTAGAAAGATTACATTATGAATTAAATGTTATTGATAGAGAAAGCTCGGGGTCATATGGCGAATTTTAGTACCACCTATTCCCCAACAGTTTTTTTCCATTAAACACTTTCATCTCAAGAGTGGGCGGCTGTTATAGTCAAATTTTTATCTATTTCCACAAAGGCAAAAGGTTAACTTAAAAACCGTTACAATGTGTACGCCATTGGAAAATAAAGGGCACAAAATAAATAAGTGTATCAATTTATAGTCCTTTTTACTTCAAGTCGTGTGTCTAACCTGCATGTGCCATTAATGGTATGACATACGGAATCCAGTGTAAAGAAATGCTGATCTCTGATATACGGCTTCAATGGTTCATATAAGTAGAATACATTTAATGCTTGTTGAATTAGGTCAGCTGTAAATGTTGACCCACTTCGCAAGTACGTTATCAACAAAACTAATGTCTGATTTGATTTTTGTTCAGTCGCAAGAGCTTTAGAGACATCTGCGTTCGATATCGAGCTTGCCGTCAAAGTTCCATTATGTAATATTTTGCTACTCTCCCCAGGAACTCTAAACTTTTCTGTATTGTCAATCACGGGCACTCTTTGTTTGTTTGGTTTCTTGTACACTGGACTGTCATTCAATCGTAAAGAGTTATTTATTTTGGAAACGTTTGAATACCATAGTTTAGTCTTTGAATTATTTAAATTTGATGGTTTCAGACTTAATGCTTGCTGCGGCCGTAAGGATTCTTCTGTTGTAGGAGATAGAGTTGCGGTTGACAAGTTTTTTAAAGTTGGCAAAGTATTACTGATAATAGAGTAAATGCTGCCTGAGAATGTTTCTTCAGCTCTTGTAGTTAAATGGCGTTCAACTTGATCTGAAAAATAAGACGAAATTAAAACTATTCATCAGAAAAACATAAACATTATATCAGAAAATAAATAGTTAGATATTTAAACACTAGGAGCCATATTGTAGTACCACATGTCCATGGTCATGTAATTAAATATTCATGATCAGTCTCCAAACACACTAACAGAATGCCCCATTATGAGGTGCTGATAAGCGAACAAGATATTTGCTTGAACAAGGCTATAGACAGAACTGCATTAAATGTTAAGACAGTCGAAGATAACAACATTCCTGTTATTTGCATACTTTTCTAACATTGATCAACATTTACCAGGGCTAGAAAATATATAAACTTAAAAAAAAATATATGCCATATGTCATGTATGTATCTTCACAAGTTTTATCATTTTGAGATAATCGCACTTACATGCAATTTTCAAGTAATTAATGTGCAAATATAAAACTGTTTTCAAAAATTACCGAAATTTCATCTTGCATGATATGAGAAAATTTTCACCACTTTTAAAATTTAAATATTTCCGGATCTTCCCCACAAACAACTGTACACATGCAACCACTATTAACTATCAGGACACACATTATTGCAGGGTACACAATCTGGTAACCTGTTACTGGTACACATTTACTACTGTTATACCTGAAGGTCGAACATCATATACTATAAAAGGTAACGAATACAGTAGAAAGAAGAGTTAGTTTGAAATCATCCACGTCAAATTACATGAATATTTATCCAATTGAAATTGATATCAAACTAAGAATGATATCTTACTGACTAATGCTAATAAATGGTACAAAGCTGTCCTATATATTGTTCATGACTTTGTACAAACTCTAGAATGAAAACAGTTTTAATATTTCTTGTGTAGCTTTTGTCAAAAAGATATTTGATAATATGGGTCTTACACACATCTGGACAAATCTAGATTTTCAAAACCCCGAGTGGATTCTATCCGAAATCAAAACGAGACTGCAAATTCAATTATTAAAATACCGAAGGTCTCTCGTTAAAAAATCTCCAAAAGCAGTTATATATAGATTATTTAAAAATAATTTTGAATCTGAAAATTACTTTAATGTACAAGATGATAGTGATATCTGCAATTTATGTAGATTTTGCACTACAAACCATAGACTACCTATTGAAATAGGACGGTGGAATAAAACTGACATAGAAAATATACTTTGTGCAAAATGTCACTCAAGATCAATTGGCGATGAATACCATAATATAATGGAGTGTTATTTTTTTAAGCAAATTCGGAATAAATTACTATATTGTAACTTTATACATAGACCAAATATATTGAAATTTAAACAAATTATGTGTGCGACCAACAAAAAGCATTTAGCAAAAACATATAGACTTGTAAGAAAAATACTTAAACAGACTTTCTTTATAGGCTCCTTTTGTACTATTAATTGTATGTATATAACTGGTTGTAAATTAATGAATTAAAATTTGAGACAGGAACAAGTGAGCAACATATGTTCTTTCAAATCAACAAGTATTAAAGGCAAAATGATAAGCTATCAAAATATGTGAACGTTTTAAATAACTGTATATTTCATGTTAAAGCTATTATCGTTTAACACATAATGGCGCTTAGACGAAAACAATGCACTCTGACATAAAAACCACGATGCAATAAATATAAGATGTATATTAAAGCGTAACGTCGAATACTAAAACAGTGGGGTTTTCCTCATCTTTTGAAATTTGTAGTATGAATAAAATTCCCAAGTTCCTGACACTGTGCCCTGGATGAGGACATCTCGCGCTGTTTTACGACAGAAAAGTATTCACGTTCGTACAAAATGTAATACGGTATAGCTACTCCATGCAAGTGATGAACGTTCTTATTTACTTTATGATACTATAAAACTTTGTTGCTCTTGTCATCAAATAGATGTTTTATAAAGTATCTTTAATGAAAAATGAAAACAATACAGGTCTGTGGAATGTTGTTAATGGGTATTAAACTATTGACTCGCATTAAAATGCAATGAAGTTAAAAATAACGACGTTTATTATCAAAACATTAAAATTCCTTGTTTACAATTTAAATCTGTTAATAATAATGGAAGCGACTTAAAAAAAAGAAAAATGTCGGATTCAAATAATCTGATAAATCTTTGTAATAGATTGATAAAACAGAGGTTGTGGTTAGAGCTGCACAATCCTATGACATTCTCGCACGTTAGCCCCCCCCCCCCCCCCCTTTTGTATGTCTCTATATATACACACAAAGGAATAAAAAGAAGGACAGGACATTGATATATTGATTTATGACTTGTTATTGTTCCGAATATAGCTGAAATACGGCTCGTTGGACACACAGTTAATCAATATAATATACACGTTTTATCATTACTGATGTGTACATTGTAAAGAAGACATAAAAATAACATCCATAATTAGACAATATAGAGAGTACAATGTTAACAGGTGACAAATTTCCATTAGAGTAACAATGGCTTGAGAATAAACAGATGTTTAACCATGTTTTTACCGTGAACCTTTTCGATGTTTTACTATTTGATTATTGTTTTTTATGGATAAAAACCTTACTTCTGATGGCGATATGTAATAGCTGTATGACGAGTTTATAGAACATTTGTTTTCGTATTCCACTTACTGGATGGATGTTTGAGGGGTATATATTAGAAGTAATACATTGCTCATGTTCTACCTATTTAACGCTTGTGTGTGGACGAGCGGCCTGGCGGCCGAGTGGTTGAGAGTTAGTCTACTATTATCATGTGCTTGTGTGTGGAGGAGCGGCCTAGTGGCCGAGCGGTTGAGAGTTAGTCAACTTTTATCATGTGCTTGTGTGTGGAGGAGCGGCCTGGTGGCCGAGTGGTTGAGAGTAAGTCTACTATTATCATGTGCTTGTGGGTGGAGGAGCGGCCTGGTGACCGAGTGGTTGAGAGTTAGTCAACTATATTCATGTGCTTGTGTGTGGACGAGCGAGCGGATGAGAGTTAGTCAACTATTATCATGGGCTTGTGTGTTTAGGAGCGGCCTGGTGGCCGAGTGGCTGATAGTTAGTCTACTATTGTTCATGGGCTTGTGTGTGGAGGAGCGGCCTGGTGGCCGAGTGGCTGAGAGTTAGTCTACTATTGTTCATGGGCTTGTGTGTGGAGGAGCGGTCTGGTGGCCGGGTGGTTGAGAGTTAGTCTACTATTGTTCATGGGCTTGCGTGTGGAGGAGCGGCCTGGTGGCCGAGTGGTTGAAAGTTAGTCAACTATTATCATGTGCTTGTGTGTGGAGGAGCGGCCCGGTGGCCGAGCGGTTGAGAGTTAGTCAACTATTATCATGTGTTTGTGTGTGGAGGAGCGGCCATGTGGCAGAGTGGTTGAGAGTTAGTCTACTATTATTATGGGCTTGTGTATGGAGGAGCGGCCTTGGTGGCAGAGTGGTTAAGAGTTAGTCTACTACATGTATTATCATGGGCCTGTCAACACTGAGATTCATTGCAGGCAGGTAGTTCTACACAAGAGGCAGGACACAAACCTTAACTGACAAGAATTTCCAGTTTTTCTACCGGAAGTCGAGGGTTTCTCCACATACTCCGGCTGCCTTTCTCAATAAAAGCGTCATATACCATTAAAAACCTATTTAAGGCCTAGTTATTTTTTACATTTTTTTTTCTTTTTTCAATGTGGGACTTTAAAAATAATTATTTTGACATTCTGCCATTTCACACAGCGTTTGAGCTAAAACAGCTTCCTGTCCACTGTAAGTCTTACTGATAACTGTTATTTGTTTATTTATACGAACAATATAGCATTAGGCAGTAAGATATGGTAGCGAGGCCACTAGAAAAGTAACAAAAAAATCATAAATAATAAAAAAGTATCTTGAAAAAAAAAGAACCTAATGTACAAATTTTAATGCAATTAAAATCCATAGCAAAGGGTGGTCCTTAACTGTTTTCTTATCTATATTCAATATTAAACATTTGTGTAGAACCATTATTTTACATCAATCATAATGTTAGTCAACATGTCAAATGAGCGATCAAACAACAACTTGTGATCTAAATATATCTCCATTTGTTTAAGACAAAGCTGAACAAAATGTGAATAACGTGATTACAGCATGTACTTTGTAAAAGGTAAATGTGAAGTACCCATCATATCAGTACACGCATGTATTTCTCTCTGGAACCATATGCTGTAGGTGTTCACAGTCCTCAACCCTCAGAGCTGGTAAGCGCGTCCCAAGTGGCGGATAAAGGATGCCCTCTCGTTGGGGGGTTGCCAGGTCAAATCGCAGAAGCCTGAACGTGGACCACAGTAGATAACGTGTTTGAAGATCGATCAATTAAGCCATTTTCTGTAACATTCCATTCCCTATTATACAATATCTGATCGAGCATAATTATGTGTATAAAATGTCATAAACCATCATTGAGACGGCAATAAATATGGGGATTATTTTGTATATTTATTACATTTAACATCTATCTGAACATGTCAAATCACTTAGGGACTAACCGAAATCTTGTATTGTGGGGACTGATTTTTAAATTTTGCTTTTATATTCACATAGGGTATATAAAGGTATGCCTAACTCCGAATTGGTCCTTGACCCAAACACGCTTTACCTCGCGCAAGTTATGTATAAATTTAACAATGCTTTCTATTTGATTCAAAAGAAGCGGTTTTACTGCAACTCAGCAAATTTCGGCTGATGATTAAATCGTAATGGTCAATAAAATAAACTAGTATTACTTGATTTAAGATACAAATCAGTTTTCGGGTTAATTTGTATTTTCAGATTTTATTTTTTATTTTTATGTTTATTACTTTTAATCTTTGCAGTTTAAAAGATTAATATTGGGAAAACCAAATAATCTCGACACAAAAAAAAAAAACAACATAAAACTGCCAATAAGCCAATAAACCTGAACTTACTGGTCAGAGAGTAGTTCTCGCCATTAAAATGACAAAAGCAATTCTCGCCATTTTGGTGTCGTTATTTGTTCCATTAAAATCGAAGGCAAAGGTTTCATTTGATAGATTTTACTACCATTCATCCGAAAAAATTACATCCCTTTTATGCCAATTTTTGACAAAAACTGTGAGTATCGGGCGGCGAGAATAACATGCCGGCAGGAACTACTACGTGACCAGTAGATTTCTATAGAATACGACGGACTATGTCTTAATGTGCGACATCTTCGCTAGCCAAGAGTTACGATCCGATCTTGTCATCGCCTTGGACGACTGTTGGAAACCAATTGAAAAGAATGATATGTACGGAAATAGTGAAATGTGCACTGAGTAAAATTAAAAACATTTAAGTGACACGGACGTAGTGTTGCGGCAATATAAGAAGAAAAAATTTGTATTAATGAAAAAATTACGTTTCAACACTATAGAATATTTTGTCCATAAAACTTGTCAAGTTTAATATGTTAAACGCACAACGAATAATGTATACACCTCGCCGTAAGTTAAGCAACACCCTATCATCTTTCATTAGTCAAAAGATAAGTTTACTTGCATACTTCAATTTCATGAACAAAGTAAACACATCATCACAGGTCAACGGTAGCAAGTAGTTCTTGGACATTTTGACAAGCAGGTGCTCTGCTTTTATTTTACGGCCAATGATATCCCACAAATGTTCAATTTGATTCATATCGGGTGACATGGATGGCCATGGAAGATGCTCAATAGCTTCCCTTTCAAAAACATTACGTACAATTGCAGCTCATTTAGGTCTTGCGTTGTCATCCATAAAGATGTGTCTGTTACAAAGTGCATGACTGTCGAAATGTTGCACAATAATAGCGTTAATGACGTCACTTCGATATTTCTGCCCTGTCATTGTCCCATCAACCACACACAGATTCAGTTTACAGTCGTATGAAAAGCATCCCACACTGTAACACCACCACCGCCAAACGCTGTAGTACCTAGGATGTTGTTCTGGTTGTAAGCAGTTTCTCATTGTCTCCAAACGCGCGTGCGCGCATCAATATGACGAAGAAGAAATCTGCTTTCGTCGGTCCAGTGTACCCGTCGCCAGCTTCGAAAATTCAAATGGCGGTGATATCGCGCACACTCTAAACGTGCTTGGCGATCTCTCTGTGTCAACAGTGGACGTTTCAAGGGACGACCAGCTCTCAACCTTGTATTGTTTAGGTGCCTGTTCACTGTTCGAACGGCGACTCTAGTTGCAATATTCCAATCGTCACGAAGATATCTAGCAGTGGCAAACGGTTGGCGTTTGGCTACATGAACGAGTTCTCTATCCTCCCTTTCAGATGTTTTTTGTGTTCGACCTGACATAGGACGTTCTTGTATAGTTCCATCATCTCGATGACGTTTCAGGAGCCAGGATATAATACTAAAGTGAATGCCAAAGTGTTGTGCTATCTGACGCAAGATCTGTTACGCATTCCAACGATCTGCCACTTCTCAGCTTCACTTAATTTCCGTCTAAGCATTGTAAAAATGTAAAGATGAAGTCGAAAAAGACCAGAAGATGAACACTAAATCGTTAAGAAAAACAAGGCTTTTAGGCTTGACTACCGTAAGACAAACTGGTTTTGCTATTTAACGATTACCTGAGGAGCTAATTAAAGTAACTTTTCCCATGCTCGAATGATGGCTTTAATACATAAATTACACAAAGTTAATATTCCTTCAGATTTATTAAATTATAAAAAAAAATTGTAGGTGTTGTATACTTCAATCACTTATAGGAAAATATTGTGATGATTCATCGTATGAATGTTTCTATATCAATACAAATTAGACCACTGTGTGTCCATGTACGGGTTCCCAATGCCCGACTTACAGAACAGCCTAGCGCGTCACTGGGTGACAGATAGGGAAAACACTCTCTTTGGAGGTTGTATGGATAGCCTGGCAGCGGACCGTAGTGGATTGTTTGGAGAATGCCACGCTCTTTGCACGATAAAGATACCTTTTGTAGATTACGAAAAGAGTATATATATTGTAGCTGCTTTAAAAGTCAAAAGTCTCCGCCCTTTTACATTTCCAGTACAGTCAAAATTGTGTTCCTTATGTCTTGTCCCATCTTTTTTCCGTTGAGTTATTGTTTGTTAACTTCTCTCTTCCTGAATATAGCTGAAATAATGCTCTTTGTAAAGCAAACATACAAATTAAGTAATTATACTATGAATGTTTTTTCTTTCTTTTGTTAATTTTTTTACTTGTTTTTCTGGTAAGATTTTAACACAGGGAAGTTACAAAAATATAAAACATGGTTTATACAGAGCGTCAACATTATATACCATTTCATAGGACTGCATTCCTCATATGATGAAAATTCATCATTCTACCCATTCGAAGTCACAGTATTTATTCCAATACACCACCCAGTTTGTGATCAACTTATACCGTAGTTATTGCAAAGCACTCATAGCCCGCACGGTCACTATTCTGTTTCTATCGCACCGATCCGATCACGTAGACATATTTTTCCATTTTAAATTGATAAACGCGTTCCTAGATGTTGGAAACATGAGTGTGACGCTTCTACTACAATACAGACCCCTTTCGTAGATTTGGCGCATTGTAAAATAAAAATTCACAACTCTCTATATTTTTCCGGAAAGTTACAATTTTTTGTCATATTTGTCGATTTTCTCTGAACTGATTTATTATTTATATATAATCAATATAATCTAAACACTGCTCGCCCTTCTAAACAATCAATCTACTTTCTTCGAACCCACCTTATTATGATTTTACTCCAATAATAAACGCACAGCAGCAATTCCGCCGTCACTTGATACCGTAGTCATAGCAACAATCCCGCGGTTACTTGATACCGTATTCATAGCAACAATCCCGCGGATACTTGATACCGTATTCACAGCAACAATCCCGCGGTTACTTGATACCGTATTCATAGCAACAATCAACGGTTACTTGATAATGTATTCATAGCAACAATGCGACGGTTACTTGATACCGTATTCATAGCAACAATCAACGGTTACTTGATACTGTATTCATAGCAACAATGCGACGGTTACTTGATACCGTATTCATAGCAACAATCAACGGTTACTTGATACTGTATTCATAGCAACAATGCGACGGTTACTTGATACACAATGTACCGTATTCATAGCAACAATCAACGGTTACTTGATACTGTATTCATAGCAACAATGCGACGGTTACTTGATACAGTATTCATAGCAACAATCCCACGGTTACTAGTACTTTAATACCGTATTCACACATTAAATATTTCCTCAAAATATTACTTTATTTTTACGTAGGCATGCTCAAGTAACAGTACGTCATATACCAAACACATAGGGACTACACCTGGGGTTTTAATTGTTCGACCCACAGAACTGCATGTTCCGTCTCCAAATTGACGCCCTTCCGTTATGTTATAACATAATTAAAATACTTATTTTATATAATACTAGTAATTATTCAGTGTAATAACACGGAAAGCCTGACCCCTGACAGTGGTAGGTGAATGATTAGAGATTGCCACGCTCCTTGCATGATACAGACAGTTTTGTAGACTTCGAAAAATTACAAGGCTACTATAATAGGCTGTTTCTTTGTTTTTTGCCCAATATTTTTGCAAAATGTTTATACTGATGAGCTATCCCTTTTTACCTTAATCTATTGTTTGTAACTTCACGCGGCTACATGTATTTGTTGAAAAAAACTAAAACTGTTCGTATAGAACCAATTCTAATTAAAACCACACTATTGAATTCTCTACTAGAGGGTGAGTATTTTCCCCCGAGTGTAAAATTTCAGCAGGACAAACCTAGAAAATATGTGTAACTAAAATACAGCAATAAATTTTATGTGATGCTGGGAATAAGGTTGTCTCAGTTGGAAATAAGAAAGTTTAAGTAAATATTAAACTATTGTATAGACATTCCATGTAAACCTCACATTTGGTTGGGACGAAAATCTGTATTTTATGGGAAACTGTCATGTTTTCCATTGTTATAATTTGACACCAGTGTTATAAACAGTGGAATTTTTATATTCCCATTGTACACTAATAAACCATCAATTGAACACAAATAGCCTATAAATCCATTTGTGCATGTACCTGTAGGCAATGGACAAACTGTTACTGTTGTATATTCAGCGTTTTGTTTCAACATTCTACAAACAGTTGACATTACAGAGCAGCATGTGTTACAGCCATGTTTTAAATATTATTTCTACATTACACGTAACTACTTAGTCGCCTCTTAGAATTTAAATTTACACCACACATAATAATTGTAAGAAAAGTTGATAAAACTAGATATGATTGATATGTTATCCATCTATTTAGGCCCCGCTGACCTTGAAGTCAAAGTTCAAGGCCAATAATTGGCGGGACCCTAATTTTCTTTAATGTTTGAAATGAATATAATTCAACTCCATGGAAACTTTCAATAAAACAAGTGCATGTAATTGTAACAGACGTTAAAGCTTACCCATTGGACACATGTTCTCAGCCTCCCCCACCCCCCCCCCCGCTTCATAATTTCAACATAAATAAACAAAAGTTTGTCCATTTACACTTTGAAGCGAGCTATTAACTCTTATTTTGAATATAGAAAAAAAAATTAAGTTATATTTTTCAATGAACACGAAGTCTAGTTTCGTTCTATTCTTAAATGATATAAATTATTCAAATTATTTTTCTTAAAATAACGATTTGTTATATAACAAAATACTCACCATTTTTCACCGATAGTAAAACTATTCCAAGTACACAAAAACAAAACAATAGAGCAAGCTCGTGTTGAATTTTTCTCGATCTGAATACATTTGTTACATAGGTTCTAATACACATACTTGATTGTCATCCTACAAAATGAAAATGACATTTAATGTGCTTGTTAATATCATAAATAATGTAGGCCGAAACGAACATGAATTATAGGTCCGTATTAACCGATAGTCACATAAATGTTCTACAGAAATACAAGTTTTTCCATGAATTGTTCATATTCAAATATCTATCGACCGTTTGGTAAAAATAAATTTGTAAAATTGTAAACATTTAATATGCTTTAAAACTATTTTCATTCTAGTGATCTGTTCACATATCCAATTTATAATTTACTTAATTCGTGCCATTCAAACTCTACGGATACTGGACTTACACAATGCAAATTAAGAGGGTTTATAAATAAAATTTTAAAGCAAAAGGTTGATTATTATTTACCAAAATGTAACTTCACATTAATTCAACGTTTATATACCGGTAATACACATCTGACAGTCAAGATATATCGCTAATATAAAATAAAAATTTCGGAACGAGAGCAGAAATTTTTCATAAATATTCTTAAATATATCTTTAACACAAACCTGTCTTCTCTCTGTGAAAGTATCATGCATTCCGTTTCCTCACAAAATGTGTTTGTTAACATAACTTCCGTTTACATCATATTTCGTTGTTTAAGCAATAAGTAATTTACTGGAATCTGACAATGAAAATTTGATTTTGGTATGATCTGGTAAAACTGCAATTTTTCTAAACACGGTTTGTTACTTATTAGGTAAATATGTTTTAAACGACGAAAATTGGGAATCGGCGGTCTAGTGGTCGTATTGCGTAATGTTTAATTTAAATAGTTTTGTTATAAGTTCACACATAATCGACAATAATCCCCGTATTAAAATATGTATCTCGAGAAATCAATACAATCACTTTATCGTCCTGAAAAGTGCTTTGATGATTTTGATCCGCTGCTTGCATTTCCTAACAACTGTTTTCAAGTGATCGTTAAAAGGTAGGAGTTTATATTTACTGAAATTGAAATACTAACTACTAATACATGTAATATGTGTTTGGATACTAAATAAAAGTCGCCAGTAATTCCAATGGATAGCATTGCATTGAAATCACTATTTAAAAGAAAATCCGTTTAAATCGGTTAAATTTTACGTTTCTCTTTTTTTCTTCTTTATTTTTCTTACGGGGTCCGGTTTTATATGGCCGCCCGTACACAATGGCGTCCTTCGCAAATTTTCTTTTTGCAAAATAATGCTCAGAAAGACAACGGTATCAATTCCTCTACCTACCCCAGAAATATGTGAAATGAACTTTACTTTCAATGGCAGCCGTTTTGAAACAGATGACGTAAAAAATTTTGTAAATTTGATTGCCCAACTTCAGTTCAGTCCCAACATACTCACAAGGTTGCGTATTGATCAGACATCACATCTCTAAGAAAAGACAAGATTGAACAGACGGAAAATAAAAGAAAAAAACAAACAAGGAACAAAGAAGAATAAGAAACACATTGGGTATCAGAGTAAAGTCAGGTAAATATGATTTCGTTCTCTGTAAATGAAGTTTTAATAGTAACAAAATTTGGGTAATTTGGTAAATAACACTTAATGGTATTTAGTTATAAACAAGAAGAAGTAACCGTAGTGTCATATCAAAATTGTGCAACTTAAAAGGAATTCAATTAAAATAAATGTAACATATATTTTAAGCTCGATTATTTTTGTTGCCCAGATAAATGTTGAACGATGCTAAAAAGGCATACAAATCATTGCCGCTAACATTAACTTCACCCATACTAGCATAATTCACCTATATGGGTAGAAATTTAAAGTACATGTATTCATAAATGATCCAGTTTTCTTAAATGTCAACACTCAAGCAAGCACCGACCTTGAGAGTTCCGCTTTATTAAATGTGTGAAAAGTCAAAGTAAATCGCAAGAAACCGAGCATTAATCAAATCGACACAATCTTAGTACAAAATTATAGGCCCATGGCCCACAGAAAACTTTAAAACACAATAAAGCAATAAACGTGTACCAAGAGGGTTTACATAATGGTTAAGAATAATATTCACCATTGTATGTCAACAGCACTTGTATTTCCAGTAAATGGGTCTTTGGCAGCAGTCAATTGATAGGACTTTACGTCGGAAATATAAATTTAATCTAAAGAAGACTACAACAGGCAATGTTGAGAACAATACATGTAAGTTATGTAAAATTTGATGGACAGTTAAAAGTTATTCGGGCTGGACTAGTTTCGTAAAGACAACAAGTTAACAAAAAAATAAATCAAATCAGGAAAGATGGACCAAAGGCAAAAATTTTGAATGACACTAGAAAAATGAGCTACCCTTATCGAACTCGACAAAAAGATATCTTTATCGTGCAAGCTGCGTGACACTCTAAAGTTTTACCTATGTTTAAATCATAAGTGAACTGAAGTGAATTGAAGTAGTTAATTTATCGAAAAGGTGCACCTTCATGCAAACTATGACGAGTTCTTTTGTGAAAAGGGACATGCAGTCAACCGCTCGAGTTGCGTCATTCTGAATTGTGGTCGATGCATTTCTTGTTGGTCTTTTGGTATCTCTT